>JAJOOO010011796.1:0-35144 GCA_029582685.1 Solanum piurae | reverse complement strand
CAGATACAAAAAGAAGATGCCAATAAACAGAACAAGGCAAAGGACAATGAAGAGGATCATCATCCAACAAACAGGAACTTCAGAAACCAAGAGCAAGCAGACCAACAACAAGAAGAAGGATGGGAAACAAAAGAGAAAACATAACAAGCAACAAGAAGACAAAGTGCAGAAAACAGTCTGGAGGCCAACTTCACCACAAAACAGGATGACAGGGCAGCATCACCAAAAAGCAACATGACAAGTAGGTACAATATCTAACTCTAATAAAAAAAATTATGCTAACCTAAACATGCAGGAGCATCAAATGGAAAACAGGGATGAGGCCACCACAAATGAAGGGACACCACCACAAGGGGCACACACAAGAAATAGGACAGATTCTAACCAAAATGTACAGACCAAACAAGCTGGAAACAGGAAGAAACAACCCTTGTTAACTCATGATATCATTTCTTTGGTTAATCCTTTTCTTCTCCGTCTTTCTAACACTTATAGTAAGTTCAATTTCTTAACTCTTCCTAACGTCATACTAACTAATATCATCATATGAGGTACTCGATGACTACACAAGTTAGAAACATATTGTCATAAAATATTCTGAGTTTCCAGTTAGCTTAATGTTGCTATGACGATTGTACCGTAAAACATCAAGAATAACTTTTTTTGTGACGAGTAAACTGTAATCGCAAACGAAAATTTACAAGGAAAAAAACTTAGTCAAAAAGTTAAAGTTAAGAGAGGAAGAAGAGCTAACATGTTCTAAATGAGTTTGTTATCATCACTTGAAAATCCTTAAATAGCCAAAAGTCCATTTTCTCTGTAAAATTTTATCACGAGTTAGTGTGCTAAAAACATAGAGCATTACATTGTACATGTTCTAAACAGGAAGGAAAGTCTAAATGTATTCACAAAAAGAGGAACCACTACATGTACTGTATACGATTACATTTTCACTCTCACAGATACAACTAGGATAATGTAGATATTCAATTTTTAATAAATATAGGACTTACACCTTACTTGAAGCCACTCCGAACGACTCAAGAGAAATTGATTTGAGAAACAATTTTTCTTAGTGTGATCACTCGATCATTGAAATTACCTTTTGGTATTTGATCGATAATATTTGTAAAAATATCCAACAGATAATTGTATGGCAAATACAAAAATTCGAAGGAATGCATTAAATAGCTAGTATTATAAGATGTTGTACTTAAAGTAGGAAATTTCGAGAGAAGCAAAAGCAGTGTACAATGCAGGTGAACTAAAGGGAACGACATTTTAGGCTCCAAATGTGAACATAGTAAGGGATCCAAGATGGGGGAGAGCACAAGAAACAACTGGGGAAGACCCTACGATGGTAGAAAAATATGCAGTGGCTTATGTAAAGACTTCAGGGGGATAGTTTTGACAGTGAGAAGCTCAAAGATGGGCATCTTCAAGCCTCAACTTGCTGCAAGAACTTTGTTGCTCAAGATTTAGACTACTGGAATAGTCACCACCATTTCACCTTTGATGCTCAAGAAGGAAAAGCCGCCAGAAATTATCTGTTGGATCTTTTTACAAATGTTATCAGAAGCAGAAACTAGAAGAATCTAATATTCAAGACTTGTGTGGAAGAAGGAAAAGCCACCAGAAACCACAGGATATGGCAGATTCATTAGCTTTGGAGAAACATAAATTAGAAGAATCTGATATTGACAGAGCTCTTCGCAATATTTTCTCCATTAGAATGAGGTTAGGACTATTCAATAGTGATCCAAATTTATACACTATTTATCATTCTAAAATTTATCAAACGTGCAAATATATTTTAAGATAAAACAATCAGCAATTAATAGCTTTGCTACGCAGAACCAGAACAATAAATTGATGTTTCAGGTAAGTTTTTACTCACATGGTATAATCAAGGATCCGAATAGTCATTCTCTTGAATTGGAGGCTGATAATTAGGGTGTTGCACTAAAAAAAATTCTTTCAATTGCTTCAGTTCTTTCATCTCATTTTGAAAGTTAGACATGCAATCCTTCAAAGACTGATTTTCCTTTTGAGTTGAACGTAGCTCAGCCAACAATTCAGCTTTTGAGGAAGTCCCACCTTTCAAATCTCTTGCTTTTACTCCACCTCCAAAGTAAAATACATGACTACGACTTTGAGGTCCAAAGCATTTCTCAACAATTTCTATGCTAGAAAGTGACGGTTCAGACTCCACAACATCATCAGTACAAAGAGAAATTGGAACATCAGCTTGCTTATGATCTTTCTCAGAAGCCAAAAACTTTTTATTCATTGTTCTCCATCCTTGAGAAGCAGAAGGTCTTGACATACTTTGACTAACATAACGAGCATTTTGATTGAAAAATCGCTCCTCATTTTCAGAATCTTCAATTGAGCACATAGATTTATGCCCTTGAGACTTCCCTTGAGCACCTAGTGCAATAAATCATATCAGATAAATATTAGCAATAAATTCAATTCAATTCAATTCTAAAACATAATAAATTGTAGAATCATACCTGATGAATTTGTTTTGATGTATTGCATAAGTTCCTCAATTATTGAAAAAGATGGAATATGTCCTTTCTCAACACTCAAGTAGTTTTTATTCATTGTTCGCACTCCTCGAGCATTAGACATAGATCTAAGACCTTTTCCTCGTCCCTTTGCAACCACACCTAGTATACGAAAAGCGACAATAAAAAATTAGTATTAAAATTCCCAGTACAAATTAATAACACAAATAAATAAAAAATCATACTCGTTTCAGGAAATTGATTGTATTGCATAACATGATTAGTAGATGGAGAAAATGGAATATCAGTTCTTGACACCCCTAAAGACAACATAGATTTAAGCCCTCTTCCTCGTCCCTTCCCTACAGCACCCGGTGCCACATATGCATATTTGGTAGTAGCTTTCACCCTAGATGCCACCTCATTTTCATCCTTTGATGGTTTCATATCAAACCTACCAAAAAACAAAGATGATGTGTTAACAAAAAAAATGAAAAAACATTCTAAAAATCATATACTTGCCAAAAAAAATTACGACACTATAAAAATAATGTACTAACAAAAATCATATATCAAAATGTATAATAATGAATATGCTAAAGCTTAAGTAGATACTTCACCTCAGTCATTCTTTTTCGTTTATTTTGTGAAGAATTTTCTAAATCTTCAAATTCATTGTCCTTTTGTTGCACAATTTCATAGGAATCACTAGGTTGTACCTTTCTCGCTACACACCAACCTCTATTGAAATTATCATTAGCAAAAAATACTTGAGAGGCTTGATCAGCTAATACAAAAGGCTCATTTATTTTCATAAATCTCCCCCAATTTCCACTTACAATGCCATACTCATCTATTTTCACTCATTTTGTCTTATCATATGCATCAAACCATTTTCATTCAAACAAAACAACTCTTCTACCCGTGAAATGCAATTCAAGAACATCGGTTAAAACTCCATAGTAATCAATGTTCTCACTATGTTTATCAGTTTCACCAACGGCAACCACACCACAATTTTGAGTCCTTAAATTTTTATCATAATCCTCTGCATGAAATCTATATCCATTGACAATGTAACCATTATAATGTAATACATATTTAGTAGGACCACGTGAAAGTGCGAGGAGATCTTCCATGATCCGACTATCATCTTCTTTATGCAATTGTGCAACCTATCAACAAGATAAAATTGATCACTTTTAAATTAGTAACTCAATATTAGATTTCCAAATTTGATGTGTATATATTACTCACCTTATCTTGAAACCATTCAATAAATTGTATGTTCCATTCATCATCAGACAAGTGTTGAGTAGAATCTACATGAATTTGTGCAAACTCTCTACAAATTTAAATTGAACCACAAATGTCATACAAAAAATAATCCTAAAGAAACAAGGCAATGAAGTATGATATGTAGAAAAAAATCATACTCTAGAAATGGTAGAACTTCATCGCAATTCTTCAGTATGTATATATGTGTTTGCTCTAATTCATTTGCTTCAAGATCACGCTGTTTTGGAGCCCCCGATGTTTTTCCAGATTGAAAAAATAGAGATAATCCTCCATCAGATTTTTTCAGACCACCATCATAGTCCGTTCTGGCCTGTTAAATTTTGTGTCAATTGTATGCAGATATCTTGAACATAAATTCATACATTCATTTGCAATGTAACCCTCTGCAATACAACCTTCTGGCCAAGCCCTATTACCAATGAGAAATTTTAAAAAATATAACCATCGTTCTATGGGATACATCCATCGATACTGGACAGGTCCACCAAGCATAGCTTCATTATCTAAGTGAATAGGCAAGTGCACCATAACATCAAAAAATTAAGGAGGAAATACCTTTTCTAACTTGCAAAGAGTTATAGGAATTTGAGCCTCAACCTGCTCCAAGTCATCAATCCTTAATGACTTAACTCCAACCATATTTAAAAATAAAGACAATTCAATTAGTGGTTCACACACTTCTTTGGACAACATACCACCTAGTGCAAGAGGGAGTAAATGTTGGAGAAGAACATGACAATCATGACTCTTTAAACCATAAATTTTGTGATCTTTCAAGTTAACACATTGAGAAATATTGGATGAAAATTCATCTGGAACCTTTAAATTCTTCAAAAATAGGCAGAAATTGTGCTTTTCTTGTGGAGATAAGGCATAACATGCAGTTGGAACTTCATATTTTTCACCTTTCTGGATAGGGTGCAACTCCGGCCTTATATTCATTTCTTTCAAATCTAGCCGAGTTTTAATAATGTCCTTGGTCTTTCCTTTGGCATTCATAATTGTCCCCAAAATATTATCACATATATTTTTCTCAATATACATAACATCCAAATTATGTCGCAACAAAAGAGACTCCCAAGATGGAAGTTAAAAAAAGATACTCTTCTTGTTCCAACTATCTTTTCGACTATCATGTGATATTTTGATTCTTTTCTTTGGTTCCTTTGTTAACTGCAATCCTTCAAGATCATGAACTTGATGAAGAATCTCAATACCAGAACGTTTTTTGGGTGGGGGCCTTTTTTCTTCTGTGCCATCAAATGACTTCTTATCATTCTTCCATTTGTGATTAAGAGGAAGATAACGTCGATGACCCATAAAATATTATTTCTTACAATTGGCCAATCTGGTTGAGGAAGTATCTTTGTTGCAACATGGGCATGCCAATTTTTCTTTGGTACTCCATCCAGATAAATTTCCATATGCTGGAAAGTCATTGATGATCCTTAACAAAGAAGCATGTAGCTTAAAATTCTGTTTGGTTGATGCATCAAAGGTCTCAATACCAATATCTCATAACTCCTTCAATTCTTCTATTTAGGGTTGAAGTTATATGTCAATTGCATCACCTGGACCATCTGAACCGGGAATAAGCATGGACATGATAAAATTTCTTGCTTCATACACAACCAAGGTGGTAAGTTATAAGGAATAAGTACCACCGGCCAAATGCTATATGAGGTTTTTGCATTCCGAAATGGTTGAAAACCATCACTCGCAAGTCCAAGTCGAACATTACGAGGCTCGACTGCAAATGAAGGATGAAGTTCATCAAATGATTTCCATGCCATTGAATCAGCTGGGTGCCTCATTATTCCATCATCAGCTCTTTCAGCATGATGCCATGTCATTAGAGAAGATGTCTTGGAAGACATAAATAACCTTTGAAGCCTAGGCTTTAATGGAAAATAACGTAAAATCTTTAATGCTATCTTTTTACCCTTTTTGTTCTTTGCTTCCCCGTTACGTTTATCGACTTTCCATCTGGATTCGCCACAAACTTTACAAGAATCAAGTAATTTATCCTCCTTCCAATATAACATGCAATCATTTCTACAAACATCAATCCTTTCGTAGGAAAGCCTAAGATTTCGAATTACCTTCTTTGCCCCATAATATGTATTCGGCAAATCGGCTTCATCTGGCAACAACTCCTCTTTTAACATTTTTAACAACGTTGTAAATGACTCATTACTCCAACGACCCATACTTTTTATGTGAAGCAACTTAATCAAAGTTGAAAGTTTTTTGCTTCAACATTTGGTTCCTCTTCATGTGAATCATTACAATCAACATCTGTAGTGTGTCCATATTGATTAGGATAGAAATCTCTCAAAATTTCTCTTATTTCATCGTCATTTTCACAATTTTTTACTTCATTATCATCTTTATCTTCACATTCTGATTCTGGCTCACCTAAGACTTCTCCATGATGATACCAAAAGGTATAATTTTTAATTATTCCATATACTTTTAAGTGTGTTCTGACCGTCTCACGTGTTCCTAATGTGGTATTACAACATTTGACACACGGACATTGTATTTCATATATTTCTCTTGCTCTTTGAAAAGCATAATTCAAAAAAAATTCCACCCCGATAAAGTAGGCCTCATTAAGTAGATCATCAACAAGTTGCATCCATTGCTTACTCGGTGCCATAACCTTTGATTATATATAAGAGTTAGATGAATAATAATTTAGGATAACAAATTTACTAAGATGAACATTAGTTTCTATTAAACATGTCAAATCATCCTAATGATAAAAATATATATATGTAAAATGAACTAATAACATCTTTTTCTTTTAATTGAATATGTGTTGCTATATATAATAAAACTCAAAGGTCTTAACAAATGCATAATCCTAAACCTACTAGTGAACTTCAAATAAAGACGACATGTCTAGATTCATCAATAAAAACAACGACGAGACAATATTGATTTGTTGATTTATTAAATTCTTTCATATTAGATCTATTTATGACAATATGCTAAAATATTATTCACAAGGCTACAATGAGCTATGAAAAACATTCCAATTCAATTAGAATAGTTAAGAACACTACACACTACGAGTTAAACTTAATGGATCTAAAGTTTAATTTTTCATCCACGTGAACTAATGACTTTTTCATGTTTCACAAAGCTAAACTCACTTCTCCAACAATTTTTTTTTATCAAACTACATGAGGATCCAAGCAATTTCAGTAAACATTTAGAATCTAATTGAAATCAAGAACCACAAAACAACAATGACAAATAACCATGAATTTCCAAGTAGCTTAAGATTTCAAAAATGCACCACAAGTAGTAACTTTAGAAACCATTATGCAGCCATAGTTTTAGTAGAAAAGAACAATTCAAACAACATTTGAAACACATACTTTTAAAGTTCTTGGGATAACTTAACTTTAATCCAATAAAAAATACACTAAATTGATCAAAAGTAAGTAGGAATAGAAGTCACTCAAACTAAATTTTATGAACTTCAATCAATAGAGTGTTGAGAGAAATCAATTTCACTCATAGTAATTAATAATACTACTACTTCTTAACAACTCTCTTAAAGTGCATTTTGCTCAAGGATTCTGGACTCAACTATTCAACTCATGAAAACTGTATAGATCACAAAATAACTTGATATTCATAATATTTGCTGAAAGCAAAGATTGTCAGCTAGTTTCGAGTCAATGTTGTTCAAGAAATTGCAAAAAATTGAAAAAGAGAAAGTAGAATTAAAATGAATGCTACTGAATATTTCAGATGCTTTAACAAAGCTCATTAACAATTTTATTTATTTCTCGTCTAATCCTCAAGCTACTCATAGACAAATAAAAAAAATTCATATGCTTTAATAAAGCTCATTAACAATTTTGTTTCTTTCTCGTCTAATCTTTTTACTGTCAGATTATACTTTAAAATTGAATACAATGGTAATACAATAAAAAGAATCATTCAAAATCAAAGCATATAAACTGGAACTGAAATTAAAGACACTAATGGAAAAAATATTCAACTAATTAATCACCTGATAGAAAAAAATTGCTATGCCAGCCTTACCAAAATTTTGTGGCAGCAAAAATTATGAAACCCTAACAGAGAAAATCGTTAAATAAACTCTCAAATATCTCCTCTTTGAACCTAAACCCCAACCTTGCCTACAAAACTAGCATTTTTCATCCTAACACAATAACAATGAGTATTCAATTATCAAGAAAGAAAAATGAAAGATTTTACAGAAAAAGAAGAAGGGGGAGATGAATTAGGAGGAATAAAATTACCTTAGATGTAGATACAAGTGGTAGATGAATCGTTTTTCTCCCAATAATGCCTTCAAGCTTAATGATTTAGGAGATTTTACTGTCAATAATGCATTCAAGCTTCAAGATTTCGTAGACTTCTGTGCGTGTTTGATAGAGCAAGAGAAAAAAAATGAAAGAGACTTTAGTGATTTTGGCAGATTGCTAGAGAGAGACAGAAATATTTGAACCTTTATCAATGGATTTGGGGGTTTTAGGTTATTACTATAGAGAGAGAAATTATTTGTGTGCCTTTTAGTATTTCACTTCTTGTTCCCGCTCTTCCCTTGTAACTTCCCGCTGAATTTTTTTACTTAGGGACAAGTTATTTTGTTTTTAGAAAATAATATAGTCAATTAGGGACTAGTAAATAATATTATCCTTATAGGTATATTTTAGGGACCATATTTATAACTTGTCACAATATTTTGGTCTTTAATAAGCCTTTTTGTTGTAGTGATGGTTCATTATATCACAACAATAAATCAATGAACTTGCCACAAGAAGATTCTCAAAAAAATTATTTATATGTTAATTTTCATTAATTTGATATGTAGGTCAAAACATTTAAACAAGAACTCACATTGGATGATTTGAGGGAACCCTAGATTATTTTATTTCTCATAAAGTAATTCAAAATTAAGCAACATAATTTGTTTTACTAAAATATGTAATTATAGAGTTTTTGTTAATTCTCACCTACATCCACCACATATGGTCCATATTTGTGATGTTATTGTTTGTAGGTTGGCCGTATGTAAACTCCTGAAACCTAAAATGATGAATATATGCTAGATTTATGATTGATATATGGATAATCTATGGATTTTAGGTCAAGTACTAACTATTTATGACTTGTATATGTCATGTACGACCCAGAAGTGTTACATACGGTCAAAACATAATTTTCCCATCTTTCAGTACTTTCAACAATTAGTGGATATACAATTGATATATGACTATTATTTGTCCACCACACATGAACACTTTTCAATAAATCACACATAACTCTTTGTTCACAAATCTAGTTGACTTGATTGTTACATGGTTCGAAAGCTATTTCAATGGGCTACTATTTCCATGCTCATAGATTTCTGAGATTTACCACCAATTGAAAGTTATACGTGCTTGAAATGTGGAATTATGTAAACTCAACTGAAACTTTTGATTTATATGCAATATTCAATTTCAAATCTTTATATACATCTAATACATGTTGATATGATTACTTTAACTATTTTTACATGTGATTTCTCATCACTTCAGTTGAATCACACAAAAATTAATGATTCAAATCTAATCTAAATTTTTGGAGTGTTGCATTATCTCTCTTTTGAAGCAATTAGTTGCAGATGTTGGTCATGGATTGAATTTTGACTAATTTCCTAGATTATAATTATTTTGTCAAAAATTTCTTTTTTTTTTTAAATTTAAAATTCCATTATTTAACAACCTAACAATCAATTACGTGGTACTTACAAGACTCCCACAACTAAAATCATCAGCTTTTAACATGGTAAGAATTTTCATATATTTAGCTATAATTGCTAAATTCAACAACCAAAAGATTCAACATATACTTGTAATACATAATAAGTGTGGATATTGTTTTTTATGTCCCGCTCCACTTCCAAAGTTGCTTCCTCAATGTTATGATTACACCATAAGACTTTGACGATCTAATATTTATAGAGGTTCTTCATAAGACAATTTTTAAATAATTTTAACTTCTTCATGAGAAAGGATATGAGAAGAATAATGTGTATACAACCTCAATATAGATACATGAAAAACAGGATGCACCATGAACTTCTCCAATGAAAAATTAACTCATTAGCCTTTCTCCTAATTCTTTTTACTACTTCATATGAATTATGGACCAATGAATCGACAACTAAGTTTGACTTAATGGGTCACATATTTCATAGGTAAAAACTTAAAAAACAGTTTATCACCACCATTTTATGTGGCACCCTTTCCTTTTTAGTCCGTCCCAAAAAGAATGTCAGCTTACCACAATTAGAAATAATTTAACTTTAGAATACCCCTTTTACCCTTAATGAAATGATTTTCAACCACACAAATATCTAAGAATTAGTTTAGACCACAAGTTTCAAAGTCTTCATTTTTTCTTAAATATCGTGCCAAGTCAAATGGTGCCACATAAAATGGGACGGAGGGAGTAATATATATTGGTTGGCTCAAGTATCACGTCTGGTACAAGTTCTGTTATAGTTGATTTAGGTACCACATATGATAAAAGTTCTATTATAGTTGTCTCAAGTACCACATCTGGTACATAATTCTATCATAGTTGGCTCGGGTACCACATCAGGTATATATTTGGTTGTGTTTCTGTGTTGATCCATGAGTGGGCGGATTATTGTGTTAAATGTGAGGTGGTTCTTGTGTAGATATTAATTGCATATTAAACACTGTAGATGATTTCTTAGGAATTCTTTGGTGGTCCTGTTATTGGAAAGGTGTGTGGAATCGCATATTTTGATGGGGTTCTTAATTAAGTCGGGTTGATGACTGAGAGTCCTGTTGATAATTTCTTACTTGAATTATTCATGATGTGTCATGTCTTACTAAGTTATAGTTATATGTTCATATTTTGTATATTTGGAGTTGGTTGATGATCATACTAGTACTATGTTGTTTTGTATACTGATACTATAATTACTCTTATTTTATTGAGTACATGACATATTCCGACGGTTGTTGTGATACACATTTTCCAAATCTAAGGGTGAACGGTTGCCATGAATTTATGTACTCTCCCTAGTCCATTGTTCGGACTTAGATTTCTTTTGTTCGGGGTTTCATCCTCATATTCTAAACTATGTTGAATGTTTTGATACACAATTTTCATATTCTAGGAGCATTATTTCTGCACAACTTCCAAGTAATGAATTTTGGTTTAAATTAATGCAATTGGTTTCCTTGTTATTTAGTTGGTTAAGTGTTGGATTGAGTAAATGGTTCTTCCATCAAGGGTTTAGTGTGAGTGTCTCTCATAATAATTTATGTCGTGACAAAAGTAAAGTTTAAAGTTAATTATTCTCTAAAAGATATAATTCTTTTTAAGGTGATTAACAAAAATATATCACACAAAATGAAATAAAATAAAATAAAGGAAATATATATATATTTTTTGTCTTACTTAATCTTCATTACCAAAGTTGGAAAGGCACCCAATACTAATAGTAATAGGTAGTTAATTGCTCTTTAATTTACAATGTAAAATTCATTGAAAGGTTCTTATGTGCCAAACACGTAATGATTGATTCATTTGTCACCACACACAAATACTTCAGCACTTGAAAGTTATACTCTATATTTAATGATCATGTATAATTAATATCCTGTTATTAATTTTAATCTAATTTTCTTAAGTAACTTGCAATTCTACAATATTACTTTTTTTTGACTGTTTTTTTTTTGAATTTTCACATATACACAATAAATTTGTAAATCCCTAACAAAGATCTGAATATTTCATTTGTCTTAAGATTATGATAGGACTATTTATCAAATAATGGATAAATATTATTTTCATCACAATCTCATCAAGGACTTTAAGATTCAAATAAAAATGCATATATGCCGTAAAATTTGATGTTATAACATGAACAACATTTAAAAATTAATAAGAAGATAAAAGTAGGAAATATCATATTTTTCTAAAAAAAAAAAGACATCACAAAGAAGAATTTTACTTGTTGATGACATAATTAAGTAATTTTAAAGCTATTTTTAATTATTTAATCATATCATCAATATTTATGATTCTTCTTTTTGATGTTCTTAGAAAAATATGATATTTTCTATTTTTATCTTCTTTATTAATTTTTCACGCTAGATCTTCAACTTCTACACTATATATTCATTTTTTCTTGCATAGTTATAGTACACATTTGATGAGATAGTGATAAAATAAATATTTAACCATTATTTTTCAAGCACAATTCTACCATCGTTTGAATAAGCATCGTTTAGATCCATGGTAGAGGTTTACAATTTTATTGTATTTGGAAAAATATCAAAATTACAGACAAAGAAAGCAAGTGATAATGGAGAAAGATTGCAAGTTACCTCAAAAATATTAGACTACAATTAATAATGAAACATTATTTATGCATGATCATAAAATTAAGTATATGACTTTCAGGAATACAAATCATTTGTGTGGGATGACAAATTAATTAAATATTATTGGATGAGGTTAAGATTTATGTCTTCTCTTTCTTTTGAATTATTTACTTAAGTTATGTTGAAAATTATTTTATTTAAGTTAAAATTTGACATAAGAGTATTATATTAAAAATAAATAAATTGAGTTTATGTTATATTTTTGAATTTAATTTATTTTTTTTACTACCATTGTCTTGTTATTTCACATTGCATGTTGTTCATTTTTCACTTACAATTGTTAGATTTTTTTTCCTTGAATAATATTACGACATTATGATTATAAATATTCGTAATTTTTTTTATCAATCATCAAGTTTATGATGTTCTTACAAACATCAAATACTTTTTTAATTTTAATAGAATATATGATTATTAATTGATATATCTTTAAGAAATAATATGTATCTTAAATACCTAATTTAATATCATTAAATAACACATATTTTTCAAATATTAACTTTAATTTTTTTATACTTAATTTTTATTTTTAAAGTGATTTAACTATGTACTTTGTATCTTAAATACCTAGCTCACATTTTTACTTCTTTTAGTTTTCAAAATTTACTTAAACTTTGGGGTGAAATTATTTATACCCCTTAATTTCACTTTAAAAATTAAATTATGCTAACAGTTTTAGTCATACTAATATTTAAGCTTGTTTTAGTTTTTATTTTTTGTTCTTTTTTTTTTCTCCTTTTTTGTGGTTTGTTTCCTCATCCTATCTTTTAATTTAATTATATTCAACAATGATTGGTGAAATTCGATTATGAATTTTAAGAAAAAATTTAAAAATAAAATATCAATTCTATTTCAAACATGACTTAGATTGATAAAGTAAATTTTTATGCATGTTTCTAGACACTAAGAGAGAAGAGATGTGAAAAGGAAAGAAATCAACAACATGAAAAGTGACATGTATACCTATAACTACTAGTGATTTGATGAAATCTAAAAATTTCTTACCGCATGTTACACTTATGTCATCCTGAAATCGATTGAGTTTCAAGAGATCTTCCTTCTTTGCTCTTGATTTGGATTTGACTTTGAATTTCGTACACTCAACAGGACTTTACTCAATAGTTTTCATAAATGAATAGAAAGGAAGTGATGAATGGGATAAAGGGAAACAAATCACAAATTACCAGTCAAGACGTCGAAAATTGAAAACAAGAATGAGAGACAACTAGCGTTTCAAGCAAGGGAAAGAGAATCGAGTGGTGGCTGTGGTTGTGGGAGTGAGAATGAATTAGGGTTTGTAATTTTTATATAAGGATTATATATGAGCAACTTTCACATATAGTAAACACAAAAATCATATTTGTATGCTATACCTATAGTTTGCATAATTGTGCTCCATAGCAAACATGCTATGGATATTTCGCTATACATATATACAAAAGAAGCTAGGCTATTTCGCTATACATATATACAAAAGAAGCAATTGTATAATTCACTGGCTCCTCTTCAAATTTGTATAATTTCGCTGGCAGACCATTTGTATAAATTGTTGTCAACCTCTCGTTTGTATAAATCGTTGGCAACCTCTCAATTCAATTTTATGTGTTTGTATATCTGTATAAAATTTGAATTTGTATACAATTGAATCGAAATAAAACATTTGTATATCAAATATCGCTCTCTCTTTCGCTTTAGACAAACATAAATTATACATTGTATTTTGTATAATCTATGTTTGTATAAAGCGAGAAAGAGAGAAAGGCAAAAGAGAACTAGGTAGAGGAATATTTGTATTGTATAATTATAAGCGTATAGGACGAAGATATATGTATTTTGCATGTGTATATATAATTTTCTCTCGCTTTATACAAACAGAAAAACAATTTATACATTTCTTTTCTGTTTGTATAAGCGAGAGAGGCGAGGGTGGCGAGCGAGATCTGGGAGAGGGGAGAGAGGGGAACGAAAATATATGTATATATACAATTTTCTCTCGCTTTATACAAATACAAACACATTTTATACATTTGCGTTTGTATAAAAAATGAGAGAGGTGAGGGAGAGAATGAGGGTGTCGAGCGAGATTCACCAGGAGAGAGGCGAAAGAGAAATAGTTTGCTATAGGGTACAATTAAATCAAACTATGGTTATAGCATTTAATTTAAATTAATAGTTTATTATTATATACAATTTTCCCATTATATATTATGTTGAGAATAAATATAGGCCCATTAAAGCAATTGAGATGGAGGGTGGTGATTTAATAAGATGTTTGGGTATTTGAGGGCTATTTGATTGGGCCAAAATTTGGGGATCTAATTTTATTATTATTATTATTAATTATTACTATTATAATAATAATAATAATAAATAATAATAATGTAATGACCCTTCATATTATTTTCTCTATTTTCCGATCTTTTAAGGGTTTTTGCTATAGCGACCCTAAGTCATTTATGACTTGTTGGGACTGACAGTTCGGTCATCGAGTCATTTATTTGAATTTTATGCAAGTTTTCATGTTTTTGAGCTTTTAAAAATTGAACGGTTTATTTTTGTCAAAAGTTCAGGAAGAAGGCCTTAGAATGCACTCCTAATGGTTCCATCAGCACTGGAAAGGCTATTTTGGGCCATGGGAATGGTTGGTTCGGGCCCCGAGATTTCTGGTGCTAGTTTGTGCCATTAGACATTTAACTTTGAAGCTTTGCCCAAAATTTAACTTCGGTCAATATTTTTGGTAAACATGCTCGAATGAGAATTCTGTAAGCACGGTTAGCTCTGAAATATCAAGTTTGATCTAGAATGCTTTTCATGTGGTTTCCAAGGCTTCCGATCTCATTTTGAGCCTCTTTGTAGATTTTGACTTAAAATAAAGCTTGGGTGTGTGATCCATTTTTCATTGGGATGATCTTTGATGAAAGTTTTGATGGTTCCATTAAGTCCAAAATGCCAAATTCAACAGGGTAGCATATTTTATTTGCACGCACGGGGTTTAAAACGAATCTTGAGTACCCATCGGAAAATTCCTAGTTGAGCAAACTTGATGATATGCATCAGCTAATGCAACCTCTGTTTGGTCTTTGCATTCACGGGCCCTAGGGGTGCGTTCATGGAGTATTTTCAACTACGTGCCCCGTAAGATTACCTTAAATGACCTAGCTAATGGATCCACTTTAGCAAATAGATGATATGTACAGATTCTACCTTGGCAAGTAGATTCCCCTTTTTTCGGTATGAGGGATATATCATATTTCATGATATAACTCTCATGGTCTTATTGCCGATTAAAGGTAACATCTCACAAAATGACTATATTTCTTTAAAGATTTCCTTATGTCTCTTATTTTAAATGTATTGACCATATTTCATGATTTACATGTAATTATCTCTTTAAGCTTTTAAATGTTCAAATATTGGTCATGCCTTACATGTTTTAAGCCATTCATGTTACCATGTCTATTTTATGCATATTGCCTCATACTTGATACATTTCATGTATTAATGCATACTTGTGTCTATATTGTCTCATTAATGTAGAATCTGATGCTCCTACCCTCACTCTCATGGCTAGTTGATTCTTCCGGATTCAAGATTTTAGTGGGTCCTCATGTTTCGAGGACCAAGATACATTTACTTATTCATGTCTTTCATTAGTTTTCAGACTTGTATGTGATGTATGGGTGACATCCCAATCACTTTCCATATGATGTAATAAATGGCTTATTGAAACTTATGTTAGACTTTGAGGATTGTATTACAAGTCCTCAAGGACTAACAACTATTTGTAAAGTTTAGTAAATGTGAGTTTTGGTTGAGATTTATGACTTTTCTTAGTCACATTGTTTTCGTTAAGGGTATTGAGGTTAATTCTAAAAAGACGAATGTGGTTAAGAGTTGGTCTAGACCCCTATACCCTTCGGATATTCGAAGTTTTTTGGGTTTGACTGGTTATTATAACTGATTTGTCGAAGTGTTTTCTTTGATTGCCTCTCCATTGTCGGTATTGACCCAAAAGAAAGTAAAGTTCTTATGGTTAGATGCGTGTGAGATGAGTTTTCAAGAATTAAAAGACAGACTTATCTCCGCTCCGATGTTGACTTCACTAGAAGGATATGATGG
This sequence comes from Solanum piurae, assembly GCA_029582685.1. NCBI lineage: Eukaryota > Viridiplantae > Streptophyta > Magnoliopsida > Solanales > Solanaceae > Solanum > Solanum piurae. The sequence goes on along the minus strand of JAJOOO010011796.1, from coordinate 18,754 downwards.
GTTTATGGTTTATTGTGATGCTACAAGGATTGGATTAGGGTGTGTTCTTATGCAAAATGGGAAAGTTATTGCTTATGCATCAAGACAACTCAATATTCATGAAAAAAACTATCCTGCCCATGATTTAGACCTAGTGGCGGTTATGTTTGTCTTAAAGATTTAGAGGCATTACTTATATGGTGTCCATGTTGATGCCTTTATCGATCACAGGAGTTTGCAGTATGTGTTCAAGCAAAATGATCTGAATCTTTGCCAAAAGAGGTGGCTTGAGTTGCTATAGGATTACGACATGAGTGTCCTCTATCACCCCGATAAGGCGAATGTAGTGGCGGATGCTCTTAGTCGACTATAAATGGGTAGTGTTGCGCATGTCGAGGAAGATAAGAAGGATTTGGTTCGTGATGTTCATAGACTGGCTCGATTGGGTGTTCGATTAGTTGATTCTAATGAAGGTGGTGTTATTGTTCATAATGGTTTTGAATCATCTTTTGTGTCGGATATGAAAGTCAAGCAAGGTCTTTATCCGATTTTGGTTTAGCTAAAGGAAGCAGTTCTTAAAAAGTCTGTTGAGGCTTTCTCCTAGGGGGAAGATGGTGCTCTTCGATATCAAGATCGTTTGTGTGTTCCCAATGTTCATGACTTGAGAGAGAAAATTTTATCAGAAGCCCATAGTTCTCGATATTCCATTCACATGGGAGCCATCAAGATGTACCATGACTATAATGAGGTCTATTAATAGAATGAGATGAAGAATGATATTGCGAAATTTGTGGCTATGTGTCTTAATTGCCAATAAGTAAAAGTTGAGCATCAAAAGCCGGGAGGTTTGTCCCAATTTATTAGTATTCCTACTTGGAAGTGAGAAGATTTGAATATGGACTTTATTATTGGTTTACCCCGCACCCCGAGGAAACATGACTTGATTTGGGTTATAGTAGATCGTATAACAAAGTCGGCTCATTTCGTTCCCGTCAAGGTTTCTTATTTGCATAAGATTATGCTAAGTTGTATCTAAGGAAAATGGTTAGGTTTTATGGAGTGCCCCTATCCATTATTTCCGATCGTGGTGCCCAATTTACTTTTTAATTTTGGAAATCTTTTCAAAAAAAGTCTTGGTACTCGTGTCAAGCTTAGTACGACTTTTCACCCTCAAACCGATGGGCAAGCAGAATGTACTATCCAAACTTTGAAGGATATGTTGAGAGCTTGTGTGATTGACTTCAAGGGTAATTGGGATGATCATTTGCCTTTAATTGAGTTTGCTTATACCAATAACTATCATTCAAGCATTGTTATGACTCCATCTAAGGCTCTTTATAGTAGGAGGTGTAGATATCCTATAGGGTGGTTTGAAGTTGGTGAGGTTGCTTTGATAGGTCCCGAGTTGGTACATGAAGCTATAGAAAAAGTTCGGCTTATTAGGGAAAAACTGAAAATGGCTCAAATTAAAAGAAGTTCTATGCCGATGTTAGAAGGAGAGATCTAAAATTTGATACTGATGATTGGGTCTACTTGAAAATTTCACCCATAAAATGTGTGATGAGATTTGGTGCATCAAAGTTTTCAGACCTTATGTCAATACATATATTTTATTTTTATTTTATTTTTTATTTTTAAAATAAAAGTTCGGTTCTTTGGTGCATCGAAGTTTTGATACCCTTACACCGAACACCGAATCGAAGAACCAAATTTTTAAAAAAACAACACCGACACCAGATCAAAAAATTGAAGAACCAAATTAGTTCAGTTTGGTTTAGTTTTTGGTATTTATGCCCACCCGTAATCCAAACCAAACTGAAATAAATTTTATTCTGTAAGGTTTCTATAATTTCGATTTGATTTATTTTGATTTGTGAGATTATACTAGGCATGTTATTATTGTTGAACAAATTCACCTCTTAAATATGAAGTTTCAAATAAAGTTTGCCAATTTTTATCATTTCGAAAAATATAATAAAATCATACTACTACTACTACTACTATTAGTATCACATTTTCAACTTCAACGAAAAGAAATACTAAAAAGTAAAAATATATGGCCATAGAACCATATGGGCCATATGACAAATTGACAGTGGTCACTGTTCACTGCTGCCTCATGAGAGAGTGACTTGCGAGAGAGGATTGTCATCTATCGAGACTCAAGAGCGGAGGAAGGAGAATAGAGAGTGAGTTTGTGAACATCGACGATAGGCTGTAGACGAGTGAGGACTCACGATGAGAGGCGCACGAGAGTCCGGTGATTTCAATTTTAGTTTTGGGAATTTGGACATCACAATTCACAAATCGCTAATTGAATTATAATTTGGCCATTTGGGATTTGGGTCCAGGTATAATATAAATTGGCGCAATGAATTTAAATCATTTTTCGGTTTAACCAAAATAATTTAGTTAAAACCCAAAAACAGATAATCAAACCAAAAAATTGAAATTCTAGAATTCAAAACTGAATCTGACTGATAAAATCAAAAAATTGAAATCGATATTAAAAAAAAGTATAGTCGGGTTTTTAAAATAAAGACCAGTCATGCATCAACCGGATTCTATTTATTGTTTTTGCGATTTTGGGAGTTAGAGAGCTCCAATTTGGGCGATTTCATGTGATGGATGTTTGTATCAATCGTGGCTACGTGTTGGAGTGTTTGGAAGAGCGTGGGGACCATTATTTTCAGGTAATTCTCGTCCCAAAGGGGATGCCATGTCTCTTTAATGTTGATTTATTATGCATGTTGTCATTTGGGTCATTTAGGGTATCAAATTATGTCTCATTTTGGGATACAAGATCGGTAAGTCATTTGACACCTTTTGACGGAGTCAATTTTAGAATACCCAGTGCAAGTCTCATATTCCCCTTCTAACTCAATTTTGGGTCCGTCTTTAATTATTGTAAATTTGGTGTCTAAACGTATGTAAATTTAGCATTTGTTGGTGCTTGAGACCTTAACGGTTTGTCGTAGCTGTAGGTTGGCTTTAGTTATGCTTAGTCGTAGAATGGAGCGGTTCCATTGGAGGTAAAGTGTCATTCCTTGAGTGATTTCTCCCTTTGTTATTGATTCAAAAGCTCGTAGACCTTCGCTTGTTGTTTAGAGATAGCCATGTTGTATCTTTATTGAGCTTGTGATTATATTGTTAGGCCCGAGGTCGTGGTCATAGATTTCAGGTTAGTACTCTCCGCCTTGGTAGCGTGGTAGGTTGGTATTGTATATATGATTGTGAGTGCCTTTTTGAATTCTGGTGACGAAATGCATTGCACTGATTATTCATTCTGACGTGTTTTATATGTACGATCCTTGTTCATGCATTGTTACATCCAAACGGATTTTAACAGGAGTTGTACCACCTAAATCACTTGATTTATTGATTTTAGACTTATGAGGTGTCATTGACATGCTCCTTTTCTAATTGAGACATTAGAGGCATATGTGATGTTCTTTGTTTTTACTTGACAAGTCGGCGCGTCGACGCCCTTTCATGCATGGCTTTGGCTACTCATTCCTCTATACCACAATGGAGATAACTTATGATAAGACCTAGATTTGGGCTCAGGCCTATGGGCCCCTCTGATGGTAAGTACCATAATCGGAAGAGGGAGTTGCATGGGTCCTACCTCACCCACATGGCTGGGGTAGGTCTATACATTTTTTTGCTGATGGTTCTAATGTATATCCTGCATTCATATGCATTATCTATCACTAGTTGTTTGCACCCTCCAGTTTATGAGAGCGGTTGGGTTATATTTGTTGTTTGTATTTTTCAAGCTTATGGGGTTCGATTAGGTTATTGTTTGATTATATTATGTACTCCTTTGTTGTTGATTTGATACTTGATAGTTTGTGATTCAAATATTATGGATATTAGTCCTCCTGACCCCTGGTTGTTGACTCTTGTATCTTAGTTTGTTTGCAAGTAGGTTGTTGACTTGCATTTCTAGGTTTGTTCTTAACTCGGTTCCTTATTCTTGTGTCTTGTTTCTGTTCGTTATTGCTTGCCTACCTTATTATATCTTGTTTAGTTGCTTGTACTATACCTTTCTTATTACTTATTGTTTATAATTGTATTATTTTTGGAGCTTAGTCGACAGATGTCTACTCAGTACCGCTTATTGGTATTTATCTTACACTTTTGCTCCCTATAGTTCATAGTTTGAGTTCTCACCGTTGATTTGGAATTGTGTGGAGCAGCTTGGAGTTTGGAGACTAGGGTGAGCTCCTGGCATGCAGAGTTACCAAGTTCCATTTGTTTTGGCTAGGCTTAGTCTTTATGTTGTATTCAGAGACATCGTGTACTTTTTTTGTATTTGTAAAAGTCTTGTACTCTTTTTTTATTAGATGCTCGATTACTGATTGATGCAGGTTTTGGGTATGCTTTCTTGTATTACATTTCTGTTGATTACCCTTTCTTTGCTTGTTTTGAGCTTCATGCTTTTTGTTGTTGAATTCTGCTTGATAGCCCGTTTCCCATGGCTCCATGCAAAGGGTTAGGCTTACCTACTGTCGGGTGTAGTAGGTGTCATTAGGGTTGCGCATAATCCGGTTCAAATCGAAAAAACGACCGAACTGAACTTTTTTTTAATTTCGATTTTGGTTTTTCAGTTTATTCGATTGGTTTTGGTTTGAAAATTTAATATTTCAATCGGTTTTTAACAAATTAAATTTGATTTAACCGAAAAATCAAATTTAATGACACTAATGACTAGTCTCTTATTCTAATAATACTAAGGGTAAATCACATAAATCCTACTAGTTTGAGTCTTAATTACTAAGATTCCCAATAGTTTTAAATATTATTTCCTCTACCATATTTCATGCTTAGGATACATGAGTCTGAATCTATGAGATACATGTATCTGCCAAATTTTAAAATTGAGATACAAAATTTGTTTATTTAAATTAATTGGTTGTAACTAATTTCCTTAATTAGAGGAGTAATTGAGGATTTTCAAAATACATAAATAATTAATTTCATTTTATTATTCTTTGAAATAGTAAATTCATTAATATTATTAATATAAGATAAAAACATGTATATCTTGGTAATGTAATTTGATTAATTTCAAATTATTACTCTTAAAATAATAAATTCATTAATGTGATGTATCTATTATCAATATATGATGTATCCAACAAACTAAACACTTAGATACATGAGTGTCATACAAGTACACTCATATGTATCATAGAAGTATCTAGCATTAATTTCATGTATTTTGTTATACGTATCTAGTATTAATTTTATGTATCTATTTATATATATATCTAATATTAATTTTATGTAACTTTTATATGTATCTAGTATTAATTTGATGTATCAAGTATCAATTGCATATGTTATATCCAAAAACATGTATCTCGAATACATAGTAAGCATATACATCTAATTATGTGTATCCAAATATGGAATATACAAAAGAAGAAGCATATACATCTAATTATGTGTATCTAAATTTCATATGTTATATCCAAAAACATGTATCTCGAATACATAATAAGCATATACATTTAATTATGTGTATCTAAATATGAAATGTAGCTGAAACACATGAATTTAAGAACAAATCACGACTGTAGAGTATCTATCGTATCATTAATATCATCGTGTTGTTAAAAATCATGTATCGAAAATTTGATGGTGGATACATATACATGTTCAAATATCCCATTACTAAAAATACAACTCAGGTCTTAATTAAGATTACTACTTATAGGATACACATGTTTCAAGAGCTATATCAAAGTAATATTGGTACTACCACATCCATGTCACGATAACCAAAGAAAGCCTTAGAAGAACACCAGCAAACAAAAATTCTCTACAATACTCCCTTTGATCCTTTTGCGTTGTGGCATAACATAATCAAAACTAAAATCCATTTCTTTTGGAGACAAACAATCAAGATCCACTCTGAATTGAAAGTTTTCTCTGTAGCAGTTACTTTGATTTGTTCTCGTTATAAATGAACAATACATAAATATTTGAGTTCAGGAGAATTTGTCGGCCATGATGATGATATCTTGAGAAGATGAGAGTAGATTAGTTATTGTTGGAATGAAATTGTACGGTGAAATTCTTGAATAAGAAAGGAGACATAATTGAGTGATAAATATGGGAGGCGAGAATTAAGAGATAGTGGTTGATTTGGAGTGAAAGAGTTAATTAAACAGATAATTAATAAATCCTAATTTTAAGGGATGTGGGTATCTAATTGTATCTTCAAATAATATATTAATATATGGTATAAATTACTAAAAGTGGTAATATATGTAATTGTTTGAAAGTAAAGATAATATTAGTATATACAATAGTGATGTATGTCTAATAAGGTAGTTTATCCTAATACTAACTCTATTGACAGTGAGGCCAAGTCCAATATCAATCTGGCCCAATTAAGGGGAATTTGAGTGACCCAAACCCAATTTTCATTACCCTAAATTTAAAATTACCTAAACTAAAATCCAATTCCCAAATCTAAAGACTAAAATTGCAGTTCCCTGTCTCTAAAGTTTTTACGACATGTAACAACTCTTAAGTCTCGTGCGTCGCAACTCTTGCCTCTCTCAGGGAGACGTCATCCGTCGACTTAATCTCGTCGTCTTGGCAGTCGTCCAGTGTGCTTATATTTGGTAGCATAAGTCGATCCATGAAATCAATATGCTCATATTTTCCCAGATAATATCTGATGTACATGATAATTTGAGTCTTGAATTAGTGGTAATTTGTACATGTTAAAATGCATAATCACATATAGTTGTTTGTATGTTGGCAATGCCACTTAATGCTTGAAAAGATGAATTGATCCATAAGAACATCACTAAGATGCATGTTTGAAAAAACAACAAAGCTTAATATGCTACGCCGCGTGTTGTATTGTTGTAAAAGTGATGTAGTTGTTGGCCTAGTTTTATTGTTGTAGAATATATTGTGAGTTGTGATTGAAATTTGAAAATAAGTTAATCAGTATTTTATTATTTATTACATTTGGTTAAACCAAAAATTGAACCGAAATCGTCAAGATCGAACCAAATCAAATTTATATTAGTTTGGTTTAGATTAACATTTTCACCAAATCAAAAAATTGAACTCCCAGCTCTAGGTGCCATCACGATCTGAGAATTCGGATCATGACAAATAATAATAATAATAATAATAATAATAATATAATAATAATAATAATAACAACAACAACAACAACAACAATAATAATAATAATAATAAGTAACAACAATGTTATCTTAAATTATTTAAATATACATACATAAATAATATATGTCATGTAAAATCATGAAAAAAAGATGATATTTAATTTTAAAACTAATAAATAGATATAAAAATAGTGATAATGATATAAGTAATACTTTTCATATATAAAAAAGTTATTATTAATTAATTAAGTATAATATTAACTTTAAATAATATTAAAATCATAATAAGATAAGGTAACGACCCTCATAATCATTTTTTGACTTTTGCATATCATTTATATTTTATCCTTCCCCATAGTTTTAGTGTGGTATTTGAGGTCTTTGGCGATGTAACGATCCTCCGGTCGTTATGGGTAAACTAATGGTGAGAAAATTTTGGGTAAAAAACTTTTGGAATAATGACTTGGAAATTTTAGGGTTAGACTAGTCTTAGACAAAATTTGAATGAGGTGTGGTCTAGGACAATGCGGAAATGGCTTGGGTGATATGTATAAACGTAGATTGCGTGTTCTATTAGCTAAGATATTAAGAAATTCATAGGACTTTTCGGAAGTGAATTTGGGTAGCCAAAACTTCCGATATCGAACTTGGCATGATTGAGATAGTTTATAACGTCAAAGTTCGAAGGAGTGTTGCAAAATGAGAACTTTTGAGAAGAATTCCGAGTTTCTATCTCATGTCAACCACTATAGCGGGTGTCACGCTGCTATAGCAAGGAAATTAATTATCGCTACAACAAGTGATCCCGCTATGTTGGAGCCGTTATAGTGGAGTTAGTCAAGTTTTTGTGTAGAAAAGCTTCACAAAGGAGCCAAAAGTTTGCATTAATAGTTCTTCAGTAATTTCTTGGTGCTCAGATAGGCTAGATTTTCTTAACTAAATAGTTAGACATGTATTTACTTATATAATATAATTGTCGGGAGATTTAATGCATAGGCATTCGAGCATGGAGTCTGGATGGTTGTATGTGTGATTAACTTGGTGATGAACTTGATTAATTATTATTGGCATTATAATGTTTGTTGGGTGTTATTCTAGGGAAGGTAATTGTGGGTAATTGGATTATGATCAGGAAATATTTGAGAAAGAGTTCTCTTGGATAGGTAATGGTTGTTTGTTTTCGCGTTTTCTATTATAAGTACTTGTCAATTGCTTCGTTAGTACCGCATGCATAATATATGATTAAGGAAAAGGAAAGAACATGATTTGAAATGAAAGATGTTGTCAATCGTATGCAATGAATGTGTTTACTTGGGTATACAAGTGTTATTGCTATTTATTATGGTTGTGGTTGTATTGTGTGTTTGATGATTGAATCGGGTAACACGTTGGTACATACTATTATTTTCTGCTTCTTAAAAAAATAGAAGCAAACAATTATTCTTTTAAAGACTAAAATACCCCCTTCATATATACATATTTATCAATATATCCCTTATTAATTAATTAGCATATCTCATAAGTTTGATTAAGTTTCATTCAAGAAAAAGGATTTGAAGTGCTTTTGATGATTTCTCCTAGCATTGATGAGGGAAAGAAAAAAGAAATCTTATCATTAATTAAACAATGAAAAGGGGTTGTATTTTAAATGACTCATAAATAAGGGCAACAAAAAAATTTGAAAATTCCAAAAGGGCAACTAAATTATTTATCAAATCAAAAGAACAACAAATTTTAACGGCGTCTAAATCAGGGTTTCCGCCACAAGGCGCAGAAACCCATGTGCCTTACAAGACTATGGTTGCTTTTAGCCTTGTAAGGCTATGACAACTTTTAGCCTTGTAAGGCTATGACAACTTTTAGCCTTACAAGGCGCAAGGCTGTCTGCGCTTTGCAGGCTATTTTTTAAATATTTTTTTAAAAAATTGTTTTATTTTCTTGAGTTGTTTTTAATATATAGGAGTATAATTTTTGTTACCAATAAGGATTGTGATGGAGTGGTAAGTACTCCCTAATTTTTAATCAAAGGAATTTAGGTTTGAGTCTCCCTGAGTACAAAATTACTTTTATTAGGAAACGTTTATCCCATGTGAGACTTTTCGGCGTGAATATATATATTTTGCTCTTTTTGGTACGAGACAAAATGGAATAGGGGGTACATAGTACTATTATTTGTTTAGAAAATTAGCAATATATATAAGGTATTTACTTCCTCATTATAAGGAGAGTTCCTAAAAATAGATTAAAAAATTAACATTTTCCTATGTTGTTGGCTATTTTAAACATTTTAACATGATAATTAAAAACCTCCAAGCACATGGTTCCTCGTACTATGCTTCTATGTTAGATTCCCTTTTTTCATGCTTACACAATAAAAATATTGAAGACAATTACCAAACACAATATAAATACTGATACTGATTTCACGTTGGGACTTGCATAATAATAAAGTCATGTCACTATACAACAATTTAATATTATTTCGATGTATAAGTTTTTTTTTTTTTTTTTACAAGAAAACAGTACTGTAACATAGAAGGCCAGGTTGGTGGAATCGTACATATAATTTAGTTGTAGAATTCGTGGTCCACACAGGGATATCTAGATTATTTTAATTAGGTAAAATACGAAGCGTTTCTAAATTTGATATGTTTTATTTAATCATATAGTTCGAAGGTAATGGAATTTATTATTTATCCTACTTTTTCATATATATATATATATATATTAATAACAACTCAAGAAAATAAAATGATTTCTTTTTATAAAAAAATAGTCTGCAAAGTGCATACAGCCTTGCGCCTTGTAAGGCTAAAAACTGTCATAGCCTTACAAGGCTAAAAGCAGCCATAGCCTTGTAAGGCACATGCGTTTCTGTGCCTTGCGACGGAAACCCTGATTTAGACGTCATTAAAATTTGTTGCCCTTTTGGTTTGATAAATAATTTAGTTGCCCTTTTAAAAAATTTGAAAAAAATTGTTACCCTTTTAATTCCGGACTCCATAAATACCCTTCATTCTAAAAATACCATAACCTATTTTTTTTTACTCAAGAATACCCCTCAAACTAACAACTCAAACCTTGATGGGTGTTTTACAATTTAAAATAGTAACAATATTTATTATAATTTTCCATATATATTACTATATTACTTAACTTAACAATTAAACCCAAAACTCTTATCCATTTTAATTCTAAAGAAAAATGATTTGAACATAGATACATTCTTTTTTTTCCTAATTTGATTCAATTATAATTTATGACCACACTTTCTCAAAAGCAACACTACTATTGTTATATACAGTAGCGGATCCATATGTAGAGTTTTAAGTGTTCGAGCACCTATTGATCCCGATATAAATTTTATATATGTATATAGAAAATACTGAAAAATTATATATGATTGTTCCTCAGTACCTAGTAAACCAAACATTCAATTGGTGATGTGGTTCCGAAGTCAAATCTAGGATTGTTAGTGCCCTCCATCAAGGGTTCAAACTCCTGCAACGTTTCTTTTTCACTGCTGAAAATTTGGTTATATTTCTTTTTGTTTTCCCATTTCCCTATTTTTTGTTTTATTTATTAACTAAATTATAAAAATATTAGTAAGCTTCTAGAATATTTTTTTTGGCTAGCAACTTTATGTGAAAGAAAATGAACACACTCACGATCATCAGATCCTAGATTCGTCACTGATTATATATGCTAGTTGTTGTTAGTTGTCACAAGTGTAATCTTAAGCTCTGAACAATACTTCTTTCTTTGTCGTATTCTAGAATATATTTTAACTTTTGATGAGGGAAAAAATAAATTGACGTTCTAATCATATATATATATATATATGAGAATCTTTAGCCCAGTGAAGTGGTGGTACACAAACACAATATTTTCATTTATTTATTTGTGAAAAGTTGTGATTTTTATAAAGAGTTATGACTTTTTTAAAGAGTTGTGACTTTTATGAAAAATTGTAATTTTTTCATAAGGTTGTAACTTTTAAGAAGAGTTAAATAAGAATCATGAGATGTGAAGGCCCCACATTACGGGTCTAACATTACAAGTATTACAAGGATTCATTAACGATAAATCTTTCAATTCAAACAAGGGTGGTGGGTCGAAAAAATTTCCAGCGTAATAAATATTGTGAAAACAAAAGTTGCAAGTACATATTGCCAGAAATTTTTTATATGGAACTTTATATGTCTGATGAAGTTGCGTATATACTCTTTATATTCAGGAAAATATAATTTTTTTGCTAACATTACATCTGCTGCTATTAGGATTTAGATTTAAGTGTTTAGAAAATATTCTTATTCTTTTCTCTTTCTTTGCTCTATTTTTATATGATATAATAATTTCAAGGATAAAATACAAGAGTATTTTATCATGTGTTTGGTTAGAGGTATTAAACAACCTTGAGATTATTTATTCCACCATTTATACCACAGTGACGGCATAAATCATCCTATATACGTGATGAAATAACTTATATATATATATACGATAACTTATTCTAGAATAATTTATTTCGGGATAATTAATTCCAAGATAACTTGTTCCCAATCAAACGATCTTTTTAAGGTTTCTTTCGATGAACTCATTTTATGGAATATGTTTATGTTGGATTTTTGGAGTTTGTCTTTAAGGTATCATTATAACCGTAGAAAATCATGGAAAAAACTTACCCACACCGGGAGTTTACACCAAACTAATGCAATTTTCATTATTATGTGATTTAATGAAGTAAAACACATGTTAATTAGTTTAGGTTAAGTAAAATGAACAAAAAATTTAAACACATAACATGCATGTATTGAATTGGTGTAAACACCCGATGCGGGTAAGTTTTACCCGAAAGTCACTTTTGATAAAATTGTTTGGAGAGACAATTCCCAGTTTCAAATAGCTACTAACAATTACATTTTATACGACTTTCTTTTTACGACATTAATTAGTTAGATATATTTTTATTTTAATTATGCTTGCGTGAAGCACGAGTAAATTTACTGGTCTTTTTTACAAAGAAAATTACACTATCAGCTCATTTTTAAAAATATTTATTTATCTTAATATATTCACATATTATTAATAATTAAATAAAAATAACAATAAAAGTATTATATGATAACTTTGACTCTAAATTAATTATAGTAGTTTATTTAGGATTCTTATTTGTTTGTCAAAAAAGATTTTTCTCCTGTGTTTTCTCTTCTGAGTTCATTCAATCAACAACACAAAAATTAATCAAAAACAAACTTTGATCCATATACCATCATATGTACTTCAATTTATTTAAATAATATTCAAAGTCGATAATATCAAAAATATTTGAACGTTATTTCAAAAAAAAATTGAAATTTGTAAAACGTGTTCTAAAAAATAAAAATAAAAAGAGAAGCTAAAAATCCTTAATCTATAAATGTGAAAATATTATAATTAAATTAAGAGAAATAAGTATTCCTAAAAAATGAACTGATGATGTAATTTTCTTCTCCATCGTAAGTGGATAGTAGTTAATTTTTTTTATGAATGAAAATGAATTAACGTGTTTGAGTTTTTAAGATAGGTGACTTATTTTTTTTGTTATAAATAATATATGTGGCAAATTATAATAAATTACGTGGCATTTTTTAAATTTGCAAAATATCATTAAGGTTTGAGTTGTTTGTTTGAGTTATACTGGAACAGAAAAAAAAGATTAAATTTATTTTTAGATAAAAAATGAACTAAGGAAAATTATAAATCATTTTCAATATTAAGAGATATTTTTGACCCTTTTCCCAAATTAAATAATACATGACCTCTCAGATTTTGCTTGAAAAATACCATTTCCTTTATATAAATTGGGAAAATTGATTTCCTTAAAATTTCCCCCTTCTCATTTCTTCCTTGAGTTTCCTTGGATATCCAAATTGTCAAGCACAACATTCAAAACCAAGAAAAATGACTTCAGGTGAGCTATGAAATTCTTCAAAATGTTAACTTTTTCTTCATTCCATAATTGGTTTCCCCTATTCTGTTCTAGAATTGGTATTTACCATCTGGGTATTTGTAAATTCAAATTCTTGGGTTTTGGGTTATGGAAAGGGTTGTATATGATTGAGAAGGAGTTGTATTGTAAGAAAGTTCAAATTTTTGGTTGGATTTTACTGGGATTTCATTAATTTCTGGGAGAAGTAAAAAAAAATTGAATCTTTGTTTTAATATGTGTTTTTTCTAGTGTTTGTTGCTGTTCTTTTCAGCTTGTGTTGCATCATATAGTGTATTGTTTTGTGTTCAATGGAGCTGATATAGAGCATGGTAGACAGGGTTCAGATCCCCAATAACACTAGGTGATTAGTAGGTACCCAGTGGATTAGTTGAGGTGCGACGGGCCCCGAATACTATTTTTAAAGAAGGAAAAGAGAAAATAAAAAGAGAATTGGATTCTGCTCAATGCTCATATCCAAATCTTTTGTAAATAAAAGAGCAAACTCGTGTATATTTTTGTTAGTCTGCAGTTTGATGAATCTTTCTGTTCTCTAGTCATTGCTAATTTGAGAAGCTGAAATTACTGATTCAAGATTGATTTTATGTGACTACCCAATCTTGCAATAATTTTCATTTACTGTTGGTTTGTTTACTTGATCTTAGTATCTTTTTAATTCATTGAGTAATGGAAGTATTTATTTCCAAATTATGAATATGTATATTTATATAGCTTTTTTGTCAATTTCTGTGTTTTTTTATCTCAGTTTACTTGTTTTATGAGTAAATCTGAGTAGTCTTGTCATCTGGGCATTGGTCAACTTTCGGAAATTTGTTCCTTGAGTTAATTACAGAACTAGAAATTGTCCCTTTATGGTGTTGTCATGTTCTTCTTGTTCTGTAATTTTCGTTATTTGTCATTGATAATGGCTCATATCTTGCAGATTACACAGTGGAACTTGCTGTGGAACTCGAAACTGCTGCACGGTTGAGAGCTTCTCAGTTCATTTTTCCTCGAAGGCCATGGCTTGGTATTTTCCTAGCACTTTGTCATTGCTTACTTCAATTACCTTGCTCCTAGCAATTTGCTAGCTGCATAAAAGATTCGTCATTTCTTGGATTCTTTTTATTGACATTTGGTTTTGATGATGAATTTGTGTAGAACAGACTAATGTCAACTCACCTGCCTATTTTCTTTCAGATTTGTATGGGATTAATGTTAGACCTGTCGCTCCTTTTGGAAGTGCTAGCAGCAAGCAGTTTGTTGATCCTGCATTGATACACCGAGTGCTACCTGATGAACTGCTTTTTGAGGTATGCCTTTGTGGATTTCAATTAATTTCCTCTGTAATTTTCTTATCGACATGTAAATATGTGGCAAGTGCTGGAAATGCTTTGTTACGCTAGGAAGCTGAAGCATATTGATAAGACTTACAACAGAGCTGATTTTGCTAAACTAATTAATAGGTATCCGAAGTATGAACAATGTTTTTATATAAATCAAAAGAAAAAATTAACCAGAAAGTAAGGTATTTGGGGCTGTTTTGGGTTACATGTACATTTATGGTGAGGCGATATCTAGCTATCCCCCTATGAACAACTTTTATTTCATGCCCATGCAAAAAGTTAGTGGATTCTACGTGGAGACAAGTGTTGCTATTTTAACATCTGCCTTGAGCCTTTTTCCCCTTCAATTCTTCTGAGGAGCATCCTTGGTAGCAAAGTTGGATGTCATCTCTGTCTTCTTCGGAGACGAGGAATGTTGGACTCTATGATCTCATTATAGTAATCAAGTTGAGCTTTGCAGCCAAGCATAAATGTGACTGTTCCCTTTGATTTTTTCTCTGGATGGTTAGCTGGTTTTCACTGATAATTTATTAGATTAGTCTTTAACCCAGTCCCACCTCCTCTCTCTCCAAAGTTCTTGTTGTTTCCTTCCAAGGGGTAAATTGAGGTTGCATATCTAGAGAACTGAAGGCAATCAAATATAAACTCTTGATGTCTTCTTGAGAAAAATTATGCTGTTTCTAGATTGAAATTTAGCTTTTGCAGCCTTCCCTTCTAATCTTTATAGCTAAGGCGAGGAAACCGGAAACTTACTATGATTTCATGATTAATGTTGTGCAGATCTTGTCAAAAACAACCCCATACACCTTGGGTAGGGCAGCTTGTGTTTGTCGAAAGTGGAGGTATACAATTCGGAACCCTGTATTTTGGCGCAATGCATGCCTAAAGGCTTGGCAGGTACTAGGGACACTGGTCTGGTTGTTTTATTGCGACTAGTGAGCTTAGTAAGTAACATTAACCATTGTGCCTCATTTTTTGAAGGTTTCTGGATTGGTAGAAAACTATAAGGTCCTTCAGTTGAAGTATGATGGTTCATGGAGAAAAATGTGGCTTTTAAGACCAAGGATTCGTACGGATGGTAAGATATAGTTTTTGATGAAGATGGTAAAATATTGTTGCACAATTACTTCGAAATATACTATAGTTACACCTGTTTCTATGACAAGAAGTTCCTTATTATTTACCAAAAAAAAAAGGGTTCCTTATTAATTGTAAAGGTCTATATTGGGAGGGAGAGAAGGCAGAAGCATGAGGGCATGTATAGGGATTGTTGGCTACTTCCTCTCGTTTGACATTGCAATGTTATGGATTTTAATTCTTGATTTTGGTGACAAATGAAATGGACACTTTTCTCAAGACACTAGTGTGCCAATACTTCTAACTTCCATTTGTTACTTTTTGAATAGATAGGCGACCATGTATTGTAAAATTCTTGGATTTTCGTTATTACAATGCCAGATTTTGATTATCCTCAAATCAATTCTGTTTATTTGGTCATTGGTCGCTGGATTAATATGAGTCTTTTCTGTATTCAGGAAGAACCTCTTAAGTTCTCAAGTTTTATGCCCTAATTGGTGCATCTGGAAAAAACAGTATTCGTTGATATTCACTTTGACATAGCTTTTCTATTAGAGAATAATGGCAAGAGTTGATAGTTGTTGAACAAGCGAAAACAAGAGTTAAAAGTTGCTGATTTTCACCATTGTGGAAATTTTGGTTGCTCATAGTAGTATCATTAGAATTTTTCTATTGATCATTCAATACTTTGAAAGCTGGCGTTATAAAGTTTTTCACGAAGTGTCTTAAAGCTGGGTATAGTGTATTTGGTAGGGATGTATGATAGTATTTTCCAAAATAAATTTTTCTATGGACCACATACCAAGGTATTTGTCTTGGATTTACTTATGCCATCTGAGCAGGAGAACTAATTTTTTCTCTATCTGGATGTTTTTGCCATAGCCTATAAAAAATTTGGGTTATTTGTATCTATAAGTCTAAGTTGAAATATTTGAAGGTAGTAAGAAGTCTTAATTTTATTTTTTTCTGCAGGTATTTATGTCAGTCGAAACACATATATTCGTGCAGGAGTAGCTGAGTGGAAGATCACTAATCCAGTTCATCTTGTATGTGTATTCTTATTCTCCACATAGTTAAATTGTGACACAGTTCTTGGATTGCATGTTTAGAGATGAGCTGTGCTGGCAAATGCTGCATAGTACTTGTAGGAGAAGGCAAATTATGCAATATGCTAATTCATCTTTTGCCTTGTAAATTTCATGACGGAAGATAGTTCAGAAAAAATGACAGATTAGACAAATGTGACTTCCTCTTTTCCTTGGGATAAGAGGTAACTTGTTCAACAGTGCTAGAGCTTTGTAAATTATAGTTTCCTTATTTATCGTGAAGGTTTATGATTGGTTGGACCATTGTTATACCCCCATCCCCAAAAGAAAGAGAGAAAAAGGAAAGGTCCTTTAGTATGGTTTCAATATGTACATGCGAGATGTTATCTTTGAGGGAATCAATTTCTAATCATTGGTTGTTGTAAATTATTGAAGATATTCTAATCAAGAAAAATATTTTACACCAACTGCAAAGAAGGAGCATGTATCTTTTGATGACACAGATCATTTTCCTGTACAACTACCCTTTTCTTTCTTTAGATTACATTTTTGAGGGGGTTGGGAGAGCGGGGGGGGGGGGGTAAAAGAGTGCTACTTATGGGGGTTGAACTTTTCACCTACTTGGTGGAAGGTTGTGCGCACTCACCAAGTGAAGCTTCACATTTACAAAGGAAGGTGAGGGTATATATGTGGATGGTAAGGGTGCTCTACAAATATTTCATGTTTACTAAAACCATTTCTGCTACCAGCATTTGCTAACATCCTCAACAAACTTTACTACTCAGAACGCCATCAAATGAGAGACCCTTGCTTTATTTCCCACCTTCTTATAAATATCTTGTGCCACTACCCTCTTTATCCAACCAAACGACCCGCATTTAGGGATTCATGACCGGCACCAGGCACCTGACTAACTACCCCTATCAAGCAAACCACTAAACTAACAACTGGTTAACTTCGCAAACATATGAAAATACTGTAGAACTGGAAATTAAAGTCAAACATACTGCATAGCACTGAAATATCTCAGTATAAGTCTCAACTGTATAGTGTAAAACAAACCATACTACAAACGGGCCAAGTCAAATTAGTCATGAGCCATCTATAAAAAACACAACTTCTACATAGGTCCATGGGGCATACCTCAAAATAAAGGAAAGACTAGGAAAGCAGATTGAAGCTCTTACCGAAAGATGAGTGGAAGATGTTGATGAGGATGCAAGATTTAGCTGGTGATACGGAGCTTAGAGGTACCTGTCGCTGTACCCAAAAAATTAAGCAGGCCCCAGCGAGTTGTAGCCACAATACTCAGCAAGTATCTGTGATGGCCTACTGAGCTGTGGAACAAGATTTAAATAAAACATGAGATGCACAAGTAGCAGATACATTTCAAACGGAAAGTTGATACTGAAAACTGAAAGTTGTAAAGCATAGGATGCAGCTAAACACTGCCATAAGACTTGCTCTGCCTGGGACTCAAGAAAACGGAGCAAGTTGTGGGGTACTGCAAGAAGACCTGCTCTACTTGAGAGAGGATGTTTTCCTCATCTGAGAGAACTGATATAAGTTGTGGGCTATTGTAAACAGACTTTGGATTCTAATCAGTATTACTGTAGGCATTCACAATGTAGTCTTAAGGGCTTTGAGAGTTTTGGTTAGGGGGAGAATTTGTGGGTCACAAGCTTGATATGTTATCACTTGTGTGAACCTCCCATGTATTCCGAGTGAATTGGTTGAGGTTGTTTCTCTCTATATTTTGTACTCTCATATTTATAGTGGATTGCTCATCTCCTTTGTGGACGTAGGTCGATTGACCGAACCACGTTAAATCTTTGTGTCTTTTGGTATATTTCTCGTTTATCTTCTTACTCGTGGTCGTTCGAGGTTTGCTTTGCTAGCTTCCGCATTATACCTGATTATTTTGGTCCTAACAAGTGGTATCAGAGCACATGGTTCAAAGATCCGGTGGTCCTATGGTTCAATGAGGTTGAAGACAGACTCAAGATGGTTTCAAATCAATTTGTAATCAATTTGATGATAATGTAGATTTTTTGTCAAGCTACATGTGGAGAAGAAGTTTCAACCATATTTTTAACATTCCTGTTGCTGCAATTTTTAAGAATAAAAACAAAATATTTTTAACCCATATATTTTAAACTTTATTTTTAACCATGGCAA
>JAJOOO010011795.1:0-17618 GCA_029582685.1 Solanum piurae | reverse complement strand
ATTTAATCTCATTTTTTAAATTCTCAATTTCTTCTTTTAAATCATTAAAAGATTAATCACGGATAACAACAGAATGAGTATTATTCAACCTGTTATTTACCTCAGATAAAGAATAAGGGCCGGTGTAATCAAATTCATTTTTGACCTTTTCAATAGGTTTTGAAGAGCTCTCACCACTATTAACAGCAAAATGAATGATTTTATCACGTAATGTATTATCAGTAACTTCTTTAAGAAGTTCAATCACATTATCAGAAGTAATAGTATGCATATTAAGATCTTCAAATTGAGATTGTAATTTGTAAAAGAATTCATTATTTTCGCAAGAGCAAATACTACCGTCGCACTTACAGGCCTTCGTAACCTGTTGTTTAGAACTGGATGCTTCTGTGGAGGGAGCTTCATTTTCTGATTCAGTTTCAGAATCATAATCCGATTCAGACCCAGAGGTGTATAAACAAATGTAGATCTTATCAAACATTTCTTCTTCTAATTCCATTGATTTTAGCTTATCAAGCCTGCGATTTGGCGCGATGTGGCCAAACTTTCCACATTTATAACACTTAATTTTTGAGAGATCCCTCCCAAATCGGTTTTTATGAAACCTAGTGGATCCTCTATGAGATCTTCTTTCTCTCTGCTCTTCTTTAGATCTTCTTTTAGATCTTCTTTTCTTTCTATAATATTCATCCTGACTAGAGTCTTTAGACTCCTTTTGGACTGTCTTTCCCGAACCAGGTAATCCAAACTGAGTACAGAAATCTCCTAGTTGAGATCTTTCTCTCAACTTATCCATTTTGAGTTGTCTTCCGAGTTTTAACTCGTTGCATAGGTTAATACCTTCTTGAGTGCACGCTCCTATTAGTTTGCCATATGTAAAGGTGTCATAAGGAATAGCTCCTTGAGGTGTTCTAAGAGTTTTCTTAACTCTTTCTGCAAAAAGGGATGGAAGACCATCTATGAATCTAGCTTTCCAATATTCTAGAGCATTCTCTGGTAATTCCATTACTCTGCTCAAATAAGTGTCCTTATACCACCTAAATTCACCTAGATGCCTACAGCGTAAGCCATTAAGTAAAGAACGAACAACTTCATGTTGATTGGTAAATCTACCATTAAAGTGTTTTAGGATGGTTAAGACCAGAGTATAAACTGCGTCTTCTCTATTTTTTACCAGAGCAAAACCAAGATTATCAATCCCTTCGTTAGCGGCCTTGGCATTAATGACTGCCGCTTTGGCTTCGGTGGTCATGTAGTTATCCCACCAACTTCTTAATTGACCGGTAAAACCTGCAATGATCATTTTGCAGATTGTTCTATCTGTGTTATTAACACTTTTGCAAATCGTGGCGTACATAAGCATCCTGTGAACCATGATTGTAAGCTGTCTATCAGTCAAGCCATCAAGATTCCATTCGTAAATTTTACTACCACTATAGGATGTGTTGGCCTGATTCCAATCACGCTCCTCAATTAACACATCTTGAGGAGTGGGTCTATGATAGTAATAGGTTTGCATGCTAGGTAGCTGAGCATACTGATTACCTCTGTTTTTCTTAGGAAAACCACGAAGTTTATTGATTTCTAACTCAACTTGATATTTAAAATCAAAAGTATTTTCACTATCATCAGCAAATTCTTCAGATAAACTAATGGGTTTTGCCCCAAAATTAGCAAATTTTTTATCAAGAAGATTTTCAAGATCATACATAGGTTTAAAAATGAAATCCTGAATCTCAGGAGGTCTCTGAATAGATACCTCAGCTGTTTTAGAAGTTGAAGCCGGATTAGAAGGAGGGTTTAAATTCTTTTTCATTTGATTAATCAGAACAATTAACTCATCAAGCTTTTTATCAATAGAGCTAATATGTTCACCAAGGACCTTTACATAAAGACCTAAATAATTGTTTTGAGAAATGAGATTATTAATCTCGTTAATACTAACAGTGGCAACATCACTTTCAATAAATTTTTGAAAAGCCGCAAAAGTAATCCCAGTATTATTGGGGAGTATGAATGGTGCCTGGAGAGGATAAATAGTTTGAATTATATTTCCTGATTCATCCTTATAAGATCGCTCTAAAACATTAATAAATAAAGGTAAATAAGTGGTTATAAACCAAGGTACAAAGAAAATAATATGATTATGAATTGCACAAGTTTCATAAAAATCTTGTGAAATATTATGCAAATCTTTATCACTATAAGTGTCAAAAAACCAAAGTTTAAATTGGTTCCATTTTTCATTTGCAAATTCATTCTGAATATATTTTCTTGCCAGAGAACCTGGGCTAAAATCAATTTGATGTCCTTTCATCATTACAAATCGTTAAGACAGTCCATTTCAGACGGAGAAGGAATATCCTTATCAGAAATATCCGAGGATTTGTCATTAACCCGAACAACATTTAATCTAGGATCAATTTTTACCTTTTCTTTATTTTCAGATATAACAAAAGAAAGAGTATGTAAAGAAGCAGCGCGATTTCGAGCAGGACCATATATAGGTTCTATTGGAGAAATATGTTGAATCACAAGTCTTCTATCAGAAAAAGAGTGTCTATTATAAGGGACACTTTTATCATTAAATTGTATACAGATCTTACCATCTGAGTTTTGAGCAATATGAGAATAATCAGAATTAGTGACAGCATCAGCCATATAAGTGCGACGGTAGTATTTGCTCTTGCGAAAATAAATTGAGATTACCTCAATAGATAATCAAACTCCACTACTTCAAAACTGAAAATGATGAGGTCTCTCTTTCAACTATATGTAATTAACGTGATAAAGCTTGAATTTTTATTGATCACCCACACAAGAAAAAAAAAAGGTTGAA
Source organism: Solanum piurae (assembly GCA_029582685.1). Taxonomy (NCBI): domain Eukaryota; kingdom Viridiplantae; phylum Streptophyta; class Magnoliopsida; order Solanales; family Solanaceae; genus Solanum; species Solanum piurae. Next base: position 14,779 of record JAJOOO010011795.1, on the reverse strand, counting down.
TCTTTATACAAATCAGTACTGATTTTAATGCGATGTAGCCCTTCAACTATTTGACTTCAAAAATCTGTTTTAATTCCGTGTCAAGTCAAATAATATCATATTAATCAGGACTGAAGACTATCTCTTAAAAGAATATGTAATTCCATGATTATTGTAAAGTTTCTTCTATAAACATTTCAAAAGAATATGTTATTGCTCGACTATTTCCATTAGTTACAGATAGAAGGAGGAGGAGGAGGAAGAGAAGTGGATTCAATCGACATAAATGAAACAAATGGTCAAGAATATTTATTAGAGTCACAAACAAAGAAATCTTTAAAAGAAAGAATTAAGAATTTGAACGAGTCGTCTAACATATTCACCACCATATTTAAGGTGACTGTGGGGCTGAGTGGATCAAATCCAGATGCTTATATGCCAAAATTGCTCTCCATTGGTCCTTACCATAAACACAATTCTAAACTTGGCTCGATGGAAAAGTATAAGTTGCCTTAACTACAACGATTTCTCAGGCGGAAAATGGGGATTAATTAATGATGTGGAAAGTTGTATTAATGCAATGAATAAACTAAAAGATTGTGCACTTGCGTGTTATGATGATATAGAGCTAGAGGGGCTAATATTAGACGGTAATATTGTTGTAAGGTCATTCCATTCGGAGAAGAAAGGATCATCAAGAGATATTGCATAAGAAAGCAACTAAAGCGAGACTTGTTGTTGGTAGAAAATCAACTTCCTTTCTTTGTCCTAACCACGCTTCATGACATGTCAAAGGAGGACGAGGAAATACCATTCATAGATATGGTGAAGCATACCTTTTCTCTTGCTAATAAATCCTTTGTAGAGACTGAAGGTAATGACGAATAAATCAAACATTTATTTCAGCTAGTACACATGTGCATGTCATGTCGACCTTCAAAGGTCAAAACTAGACAACTAAGGAATAGAAGCTTATGTGGGATACAATTATGGAATATAGACGACAACTTGATGTGGCATAAGGTCTTGCTAAATGCAACAGAGCTTTCTGAAGCTGGAGTTAGCTTCACACACATTGGAAATATTTTTATGAGGTCATTGGACAGGGAAAATGACAATGATCTTGGGTGTAACGCAAGTTTATTTGATATAAACTTTGAGAATGGATTGATGACAATCCCTTGTTTTCAAGTGGTTGATGACACAGAAACCCTCATGCGAAATCTTATTGCTTACGAACAACAGTCTTCTGATGTACATCTTAGATATTTCAGTGATTTTACAGTTTTCATGGATTATCTTATCGACTCAGACAAAGATGTGAGTTTGCTTTCGTATGAACGGAATCATTGTGAACAAGATAGGAGATGACAGAGAAGTGGCTAACTTCTTTAACAAAATTGGGAAAGGGATAGTCGTTTCAGACGACTACTATTATGAACAAGAATGCAGAAAAGCAGTTCAATATTGTGAAAAACCATTGAACAGAATAAAGGCAAATTATAGGCACAATTACTTCAATACTCCTTGGGCAGGAATTTCAACTGTGGCAACCAATATACTCCTCTTACTCACAGTTACCCAGACTGTTTTATCTTTCATAAGCACTCTAAAGAAGTCATCTTAATTAATTGTATGCTATACCTATAGTTGATTAGTTTTGTTAGGCCTTCTACTTTGGCTTTCATGTAATTTGTGTTTCATGGGCTTAATAATACTGCATTAATAGATTGAAGATTTGACAATGGCACCAAATATGGTGCATCTTTAATTAATTAATTAATCAGGCGACCTAATTTTGGCCGAAATTGTTGTTATGATACCAAACTTTATGGAGGACCTTTTACCCCATGCACTATTTAATAGTGTATTTTAAAGGTATATATGTGCCCACGCGGACACATTACTGTTTATGATGATGCAATATTTTTTATGTCCACGTGGACACATATATGCCTTTAAAATACACTATTAAATAGTGCAGAGGGGTAAAAGGTCATTTCCAAAGTTTGATATCATAACAGCAATTTCGGTCAAAGTTTGGATTTATTTCAAACATTTTTCCCTTAATAATATATGATTTTCCAACACTTATTCAGTCCTTACAAATACCATTGTAAATTTTTTTTTTAAAATCAAGAAAAAGAGAGCATAATTGTTTCTTTAATTTCTTCTAAGAAACTTTCCACTGCAGCTAAGCCAGCTACAATATACATGTGTATGAGTCGGTCACTGTCACTTTTGAGCAATTGTTCTTAAATTAAGATACAATTTTAAATATAGAATATTATCATAGAAAAAAACATTGATAATAAGGCCTATATTTCTCTCATATATATTCTTATTTTCCTATTATATAAGAGAGAGTTTGAAGCTGAAGCAAGTACATCTCTGTCGATGTGTCTGCTTTAGCAAGGGTATTTTTAAAAAAAAAATTAAAAATTGTTTCCTTTTGTTTTACTTTAATTTAATTAGTGTGCAATTTTTTTTAAATTATGGGATCTGTTTTAGCTATGACATTTAGATTTAAATTCATCTTCTTTAGTTATAGCTTTATTATTTTAAATGTCGATAATATTTATGTATATTTTGTAACTACTTTGACTAAAAAATCGATGCTCGATAACGAAAAATACTTTAATTATGGACCTCTTCACATTAAATTTGTGCAAAAAATGAGATAGTCTACTACCACACAAATATAGTATAATTTACTTTAGAATAATAATTTAATCAATATCGCTAAATATTTATCAAATATTTATTTTACATTTAATATCATTAATTAATACCACTTAAATATAAATTTGTAAACAAATATTGGACTCCTACCCCATACGGAATCTTCGTAACTAGTATATAAGAAGAGACAGTTGAGGTGTTTCACCACTCTGTTTCATCGTCATGCTTGCTTTGTCATCGTAAAGGGTAGTTTCAATTGCCAAAGCAGGTAGCAAATCAGCATGTCTCCTTTGACACTTCAAGGGTAGTTTAGTAATTTTGTATGATTTCCTGATTTTAATTTGTTTATCTTATTTTCTTAGTCGTTTATGTATTTAAAAATTGTATTAAAATATTATAAATAGCGACATTTAATAACTTAAAATGTTTTTAAAAACATATAAAAAAATAATTGACTTTAAAAATTCTATTGATGCCACATAAAATGGGATAGAGAAAGTAGCATGTATTATTTGAAAACAACATAAAAAGTACAAAGGGAGTAATATATATGATTTAAAAATGAGTAACTTTCACATATAGCAAACATAAAAATCATATTTGTATGTTATAGCTATAGTTTGCATAATTGCGCTTCATAGCAAATTTTATGTTTGCAGAGCTTTTGATTTGTATAATTCGCCAAACATCCAATTTTATACAAATTATTCAGTTTTGTGTAAATTCATTTATACATTGTAATTTGTATAATAAGATCTGTATTTGTATAATTATAAGTGTATAGGACAAAAATATATGTATTTGTATTTGTATATACACTTTTCTCTCGCTTTATACAAACAAAAACGCATTTTATACATTTTATACCAAAATGTATAAAATGGCTAATTGTATACCGAAAATGGCTAATTATATATCGAATCAGATGGCAAAAAAAAAGGATGTTTGCTGCGAATTACAATTAAAATAAACTATGGCGATAACATTTAATTTGAATTAATAGTTTGCTATTTCATACAATTTTTCCTTTAAAAATTACATAGAAAGTATTGTAAATTACAATATTAACCGCTGAAAATATTTAAAAGAGACATAAAAGATTTAATTGACCCTCATAATTTTATTGGTGCCACATATATTGGAAAAAAGAAAGTAACATATATCATTTGAAACTTGCGTAAAATGTACTATGAATTACAATAATTAACAACTTAAAGTATCTATAAAACATATAAAGATTTGGTTGACTCTTGAAATTATGTCAGTGCCACATAAGTTGGGATAGATGAAAACATATAGTACTTGAAAATGACGCTTGACAACTTACAATTTTAAACATATAATCATTTGGTTGATTCTTGAAATTTTCTTAGTGCCACATAAATTAAGATAGAGGGAGTAACATTAATTTTTTAAAAATTATTATAAATTATAATAATTAACAACATAAAGTATCTAAAAATTATATTAAAAATTTGATTGGCTTTCCAAATTATATACGTGTCACTTAAATTGAGACTAAAAAATAATAGAGGAAATTTCGCAAATAGTCATTAAAAATAACTTAATTAGGCTCCATAGCTATAGTTTGTTAATTAAGATTCGTAGCTACATGTTAGATGGAGGAGAGAGGCGCGCGAAAGAGGTGAATTGTATTTGTATATCTATTGAATTGTACATGTATATCTGCCAGATACTTGTATATATGTAACTAGTATACATATGTATTTCTATATCTGGCGAGTGATATTGGGAGAGAGAGGAGAGAGGCAATCGAGATTGGGGAGGAAGGGGAGAGGCGAGCGAGAGAGGGCAAAAAGTAGAGAGAGGTGAATTATTTTTGTATATCTGTCATATAATTGTATATGTATATGTATGATTTGTATATTTGTATAATTTGTATTTGTATATGTATAAGAGAGGAGAGAGGCGAGAGGCGAGAGAGAGAGGATGAGAGGAGAGAGGCACACGTATAGCTAAAAAGAGGTTGTGAGTATTAATTAATTCAAACTATAGTTATGTTAACTAATTAACTAGTATATATTTGCTTACCCACATAATTTCTCAAAATAATATATATTTAGCTCAGACACGGACTCATGTATCTAGTTGTATACATAAAAAGGGAAACGTGCATTGTGAAACTTGTGAGACCCATGTACACAACATATTATAGAATTTGTTTGCGGCACTATTTTATAGTTTTTGATGATTGAGAATATTTTACTTTTTCTTCTTTTTTTCCCCAACAATGTGTGGAATGCCTTGGTCCTGAAGTAATTTGATCTTGGACATATTTATGTGCCTAAAAGTCAAATTAAATCTATATGTGAGCTAAGATTGAGAGCGAAACTTCATTTCATTGATAATGTTTTAGTCAAGTTTGTATATCTCAAATAACCAATGTTATTAGTGTGTTTAGGTTGGAAGGCACGATAAAGAGTTACAAAAGTGGCTAGCTATGAAGTGGATGTGAAACGGATGCACAAGAAACAAGTCGCAAAGGAGCTCAAGAATGATGTGAGCAAAATACCCATATCCGTATCCTCTCCGTATTGTAGAGCGGGGAATTATTATTTGTCTCCAGATAATTGTTGAGACAAAAGAGTCTGTATCCTCTCTGTGTCACGGAGAGGAGATAGCTGAAAAATAGGCAAGTCTATATCGACTCCATGTCGCAAACCTGCGTACAAAATTTCTACCGAATTTTCCTATATATAAATAGACTCGAGTTTTATTATTTTATTTATTTTCTTTTTCTGATTTTGGAGAACATGGCTTGGACGAATACCTCTTCAATTTTAGGGTTCATTCCTACTATTTTTCATCTATTGGTTTCGCTTATGATTATTGAACATTCAAAGATTGAGAATCAAAACATGAGTAGTTAATCCCTTTTATTTTATGGTTGTGGCTACAAATGATTGTGCAGTACTGAATCTATGGAATGAATTTTGTTTTCACTTGAAATCGCTCTTTTGTTCTCAAACTCACTATTTTAATGCTTGATCAACATTAAGATACATTCATTGTCTAACTTGAACTCGGGAGAGGATTTATACGATAGTACGAGACAAAAGGGGCATGATCTTTTCTAGTACGCAAACTAGGATTGATTTGTATCTAGGATAGGGATATACCTAGATATCATATTTGGTTACGAAATAAGACAAAAACCTAATGCTCCACAGTATCCCCACTCAAAGATGTAGTTAGACTGCCAATTGTGGTAGGCGATTAGAGGTCGGGAGACCATAATCATACATTTAAACTTGTAAACCAGCGATTTGATAACCAATTGAAGTCCATACAAGATACACTATGCATGAAGTCTTAGTTAAGCTACAACCCCGGAATTGCCTAAGTCGTTGGTTAGACTTCGCTTGAAATTGAATTGTAGTTAGATAGTTTAGTTCTTTGTTGCAAAATTGTTAATTTGGAGATTATCATCAAACTCTCTTGACACACTTGCTTTAAATTGTAGTCATTTGTGAAATTTAATATTAACTGATCATAAGTCTTTGTGGGTTCAACATCCAGTTCTTAAAAAAGTCATTTTATTACTTGCACGATCGCGTAATACTTGTGTGTGCGTTGGACACAACATAATTACATGTGCATGTGACATGATACAATGCAATCTGGGCGGATCTAAGAGGGGCCAAATGTGTTCATCTAAACCTTCTCGATAAAATATTACATTTATATAGAGAGAGAGAGAGAGAAAATGGCCAAAAGCCCCCCAATCTATAGTCGAATTCTCAACTACACACTCATCCTATTACCCCCTTGGACTATTTTAAAGTGGAATTATTTGCTTCCTAAATGCTGATGTGGCAAAGAAGGTGTAGTTCACCCTCTTTGGGAGAGTGAGGGATAAAAAAATAATTTAAATATTAACTTTATAAATATTTAATTTATTTCATATTAATATTCTATTTTAAAAATAAATAAATTATGTTTCCTTTTATTTTTTTACCTTCTTTTATCTTTTCCCTTTAATCTTTCATCAGATTCGGAGATCGACAATGGCTCACGTCGACCACCAGATCACCGCCCTCATCAACTTTTCATCACTAAGTCAATTTTCATCTTCAAATCACATACTTTTCATCATATCTCCACTTTTCATCACTTTGAAAATTTGTTGGTAGCTCAAAATCAAAATCAAAATTGAAAGATAGACGAATCAAACTTTAGAGTAGTCATTAATGGAGGAGTTCACTAAGTAATAGATTCAATTAATGGAGAAGAATTCATTAGAGAAATCATTGGGTAACAAAACCTTTGATGAAGAAGACCCATTTATTGAAATTGTTGTAAACATTAATTGAGTTTCTCATATCAACATTGTTAAATCTAAATCAATACTAGTCTCTCCGCAAGTCTGGTACCTTTATTCCGACAAGCAGGTATAATTTTGATGAAGGTCGAAGAGTAGTAGTCGTCAAATCTGCAGAAGCTTTCAAAGAAAAGAAATGGAGGAATGGAAAAGGAAGAGAAAATGAGAAGATGAAAATATAAAACAAAAAAAAAAGTAAAATATAAAAGAATAATTATTTTTTTATATAAAAAAAGGGTAATATTACGTGGCAGCGCGTGTTGACTACTACCTAATACAAATCTGGGTGTGAGTTTGTAGGGGGCTAAATATTTCACTTTTAAAAGGTTCAGGGGGGTGATAGGACCCCGTAAAGAATAAGTGTGTAGTTGAGAATTCGGTAATAGCTTGGGGGTGCTTTTGGCCATTTTCTCTCTCTCTATATATATATACTATATTTCTTATGAAGTTCTATTCTGAATAATTTCGTAAAACAGATTAAATAACTATTACACAACACAAAAAAATCTCAAAGCTAACGGTGCAAATCTATTAAAACCTGTAATTAAAGCTTTATTAAAAGTAATTATAAAATAGTAGATTTAAAAGTTGTAATATCAATTCTTAGTTAAATATGTGGTGTGATTTTTTCTTACTTGGTTGGAGGTGTCATGTTAGCACAAAAAGTGCACGACAATACAGAAAATTAAATGTATGAGGGATCCGAGTCAAGTTTAGGTGTGCGCTTGAATTTCGGTTATAATTTAAGGGAGCGTACTTATGCATTATCCTTAAAATCAACATTAACAATTTTGATGACTTGGAAGACTCGATTAATTCATTTACTTTAACCGTAATCTATGCCTTAATGTTAAAAGCTACCTATGTGAACGAGTAGCTTCCCATGGCCTAATTTTTATGTTAATCTCATTGCCATTTTGCTTGTATTCTTTGTACAATTAGCTCTTTGACTTGTTCCTATTTTGCTTCAATTTAGTGTTGATTTTCGATTTATATATGTGCCTCTATACCTACTTGATAGATTTTTTTTTGTTTCTTTTTCTGTTCTGGTGGTCCTTATAAGAGAAAAATAATTTTTCGTGGTCGATTTAGCTTGTAGAAACTCTACAGACAGCCACTGTTATATCTCAAAACTTCAGAGTTTGAAAATTGAATTTCCACAAATAAGCTTCGTTTCGAGTGTGTATTGTTGCAAAAAATCGATTATGTACTGAGGAGTCTAAATCTGAAATGTTGAGTGATTTAGTGTAGTTGTTGAGGTATTTTTGAATGAATCTAGTGCTTGGATTCAAGAAAGAAGATATAGTCAGTTTTTTGTATATTAATGTATAATATTGTATATGAGTGTATAAAAAGCTCTTATGATTTTGTATATTATTGTATATTGGATGTATAATATTGTATATCATATTTTTGAACATTATATACCGGATATATAATATTGTATACCAGATTGTGTTTTGGGCTAAAGATTTGTCATGTAAGTTTTGGGCTGTACTTTTGTAAAGAAAGTTGGCTAATTGTATTCTTTTGAAATTTTCCCAATTACTGAAGCATTGGAAAGGTTTGTGGGACAAAAAGATCCTCAAATAGTTCAATATATGTGCAATTTGGAAGTCTATAGCCTTATTAAGAGAATTCTCAACCAAAGTAGTTACATTGTTGAATCCATCATTTAGAAGAAACAAACTAGACAATTTCCTCTTCACTTATATCAATTACAGAATGTAAAGAAGGAAAGAAACTCTTTACATTTGGACTCTTGAAAATGAAGATATACTAGATATTGAAGTGGAAAAAAAAAGGTTTTGGTACTTATAGAAGGCCTATAACTGGTGAATGAGCAAAGATTAACTTGTCTTTGTTAGCAGTAGTGCTATAACCCCAATTCTGGCAAATACTTTTCCTTCTTGGTTTTGCCTCTCCAAGCATGGTTATAATGTCTCTCATTGATGGTCTTTCTTTGGGAAGCTTGGCAGTGCAAAGAAGTGCAATTTTTAGGACAAGAAGCATCTCTTCATGGACATGTTTACATTGGCCAGCTACATCAGCATCTAATGCTTCTTCTGATGCCTTGTTCTTTACTTTCCTTCTAACCCATTCTACAATGTCAATCGACTCTCCGAACAAAGGGTCTAATGGCATTTTTCCTGTTACAAGCTCCAAAAGCACCACCCCATAGCTGTATATGTCACTCTTCTCATCAACCTTCAATGTGTATCCATATTCTGCCAAAAACAACAGAGAAAGGAAAATGAGACAAGAAATGAAATAAATTTTCTTGTTAGTGGCATTATCAGGAAAATTAATGAACCTGGTGCTATATAGCCATATGATCCTGCTATCATAGAAACAGTCTCATTCTTGTGAAGCATCATCCTTGCCAAGCCAAAATCTGCAATTCTTGCCTCAAAATCTGAATCTAGGAGAATGTTGTTGGACTTGACATCGCGATGTATGACTGGTGGATGACAATCATGGTGAAGATAAGCGAGTCCATGAGCAATACCAAGGGCAACGTTGTACCTTGACAACCAATCTACGAGCATTTTTCCAGCTTCTTTTCCATGTAAAGCGGCTCCAAGATTTCCATTAGGCATGTATTCGGATAACATCATGATATCAGTTTCATTGTGAAGATAGCCTAGTAACCTAACTATGTTCCTGTGACGAAGCTTCCCTAAAAGATCAACCTCTGCAACGAGATCATCTCCTGCTTCAAGGTCTCCATCTGATCTCCACAACTTTTTAACTGCTACAACAGAATGTGGCCTCTGAATCTCAGCCTTGTAGACAATTCCATTGCCACCAATGCCTATCACATTTGACTCCTTTAGGCATGCCAGAATATCAGTACTTGTGAAGTTAAGCCTCTGGAATGCTACAAGCCTCCAAGGCCATTCTGAGTTGTTCTTGTTGAATCGAAATTCTTTGAAAAAGCTGTTGCACAGGTACCATCTATTGTACATCCATCTCCCTGCTAGAACCATGATCCCAACAGCTAAGATAACTGAGATTCCAACAATGAATCCCACGATTATGTGATTGACACGATTCTTTCTCGCATTTGAAGTTATGGTGAGACTTTGAGAACACGGTGGAAGTATGCCACCACAAAGACCAGTATTTCCTATCAGATCATTGGGATTAATAGTCATGAGTATCCCATTTCTTGGAACTGGTCCCTCAAGCTTGTTGTAGGACAGATTAAGCATTTCTAGAGCTGGAGAGCTACCAAAGTCCATTGGTATTTTTCCAACTAAGGAGTTGTTTGATAGATCAAGAATAGATAAAGTTGGCAATGTGGCAATGTGAGTTGGAATTTCACCACTGAGTTGGTTGTTTCTTAGATTAAGCTTCACCAGCTTTTCACATGAAGCAATACTCTGAGGAATTTTCCCCGAGAAATGGTTGCTTGAAAGATCAAGCAAAGAAAGGGAAGGACAATCTTGGAATTGGTCAAGAATGTTGCCTTTAAGATTGTTATTGGAGACTATGAAGGTTTGCAAGCTAGGAATGGACAAAATGCTAGAAGGCAAAGATGATTCAAGGTGGTTCGAGGAGACATCGATAAAAGAAAGAGAAGTGGAGAGAGTGAAATCCACAGGAATTTCACCAGTGAGATTGTTTTTAGCCAATTCCAATCTTTGGAGCAAAGGAAGTGTTCCAAACCCAACCGGAATCATTCCTGATAGAAGATTATTTTGGATTCTAACTCGAACGAGTGAAGAACAGTTAGACAGGCCTAATGGGATTGATCCAGAGAAGGAATTGTTAAACAGTATGAGCTTTGTTAGATTGCCAGAATCACACAAGCCAGGAGGGATCTCACCTGTCAAGAAATTCGAAGAAACGTCTAACCATTGCAAGGGAGATTTTTTCCCAAGATTCATTGGCAAAGAGCCATTTAAAGAATTTTTCCATAGTTCAAGTATCTCAAGATTTTCCAACTCACCAAGTTTGGTAGGAATAGGACCAGTTAAGTTATTGCACATGAGATTTAGCAGCTGCAAATTCTTCAAATCTGCTAACTCATTCGGAATCTCCCCAGTGATCTTGTTATCAGAAAGATCCAAGTAAACTAAAGATGTTATATTTCCAATTTCAGCTGGAATTTTACCTTCAAAACTGTTTTGATACAAGTACACTGTAGTCAGGTTCTTCAACTTACCTAACTCAGCTGGAATTTGTCCATTTAAAGTGCCAACAGCCAAGTCAAGATACTTAAGGCTACTCATATTACCAAACTCAGCTGGTATTGAACCTTCAAACTGATTATATCCAAGAATCATAGTCTCCACAGCCTTCAATTCACCAAGCTCACGAGGGATCTCTCCGGAAAGATTATTCCCTGATAAGCCAAGAAACTTCAAATTCTTCAGATTCTTGTAACATCCAGGGATTGAACCTTCAAAGAAACTCCCTCGAAAGTCCATGACTTCGAGCAACGTAGCATTGCAAAGATCCTCAGGGAGAACCCCCTCGAAGTTATTACTTGAAACATTGACAAATTTCAAACCAGGATTCGACATTCCAATACCATCAGGGAATTCGCCAACAAAGTTGTTCTGGCTCACATCAATGCTCTTCAAAGAAGTCAGATTAGCTAATGACTTTGGCAATGAAGTGGAGAAGTCATTGCAACAAAGATTAAGCAAAGATAGACTCTGAAGTCCTTGAATTTGATCTGAAACTCTGCCACTAAGATTCATGTTTGACAAATCAAGCTTCTCTACATAGCTTTTCGAGTTGCAAAACACACCATTCCATTTACAATGAATAGAACTTTCATTGTTTGAAAAGTTCCAATCTTTGAGATGATTCATTGGATCAACAAGACTAGACTTTATTGCTAACAATATAGAAACTTCATCCTTATTTGATGAAACAAAGAAAAAACCACTCAAAAATAACAAGCAAAACAGATGAATTTGTTTCATGGTTTGATGTCTTCAATTATCTCTCACTTATGCAACATTCTTTTTGGTTCTTGGGAACAGATTTGTATGGAAGTGATCAAAATAACTTATACTATATGATAAGAGGAAAAAAATATTGTGTTAAATTAGTTAGTTATCATGATTAACTAAAAATGGGACCCATATCTATCTGTATGCATGTTTTTCTTTTTTCATTTTTTTAATGAGAGTAAGAATGTAATGATTAGACCCTAATAGAGGGGGATTAATAGTTATTCCCACCGTTCATTTTTACTTATTCAGTATTGATTTGACATTTTAGAATAAACTTAATGTTTTAGAAAATGCATTGAAAAATGACTATAGTTAATAATAATGACAAATTAGGAAGTAATTGATAAATTATCTCTTGATTTTTCATAATGAACAAGTAATAATAGACATATATTTTTAATATGATGGACAAACAAAAATCGATAAAAAAAGTAATTATAATTAATATAAGTTTGGAGTTCGTGAGATCTTGGGAAATGGGATCTGAAACAGGTATGGATTAGTACATAATGACTGTAAAGGTTTTGGAGTTATTGAGAATGGATCCGACATTAAAACATGGGGAGGAATGTGATTAATTTATGAAAAAACATACAATTTGTTTTATTAGTTTGTCTCATAATTGATCAAAGGTCAAACCATTAATTCTGAATGACAGTTTCTTTTTGTTTTGTTTTTTAATCTTTTATCATTAAAAAAAATTACTACTAATATCCTCGGTCCCATTTTATGCGGTACTTTTCAGATTTTGAAATTCAAACAAATCTATTATTGACCGTAGCTTTATATATTTTAGATTGATAATTATTGTGACTTATATTATTTTTTATGTAATTTCCAAATATATAAATTTTATTTGAAAAATCTAAAGATTTCATGACCGAATTTATGGTTAAAATAAAACTATTTGACTCTTGAGAAACGAAAAATGTCACATAAATTAGGACAATAAAAGTACTATTCTTTCAGTTTCTATTTTTTTTAACTCTACTCGGGAGTTTCAATTCTTCTTACTTTTATAATGCCTCGGACTTAATTTTCAATTTGAAAGTGAAAAATGATTACCATCCAAACAACTCTCTCGTAAATTCTACTTTTAGTTACTTCTATTTTGGAAGAGCAAAATTATTTGGGAGTCAAAACTAAAGCAACAATCAATTATGCTAGTTATCAATATTTTCTACATTGGGTTTCATCTATTATTATCATTACAACATATATTGTGTGTGTGAGGGTGAGTTTGGCCTTTGGGTATGGGATTATAGAGGTTTTAAAACTTTATTGTTTATCCCAAATTGATGTTTAGTTCGTATTATTTTTTATATATATCTATATCTATATATATATATATATATCAATATTTATAAAATTAAAATAAAATTATATTTTTTGTAGAGGGTGTCTCCAGAACGTAACATGATTATACGCTTTCTAATATATGTTGTTATATCAATTTTGTTTTAACAACACTTTTTTGAAAAGTATTTAATCCAATCAAACGGTAAGGGCGGACTCTAATGCCTTAAAAATAAAAAAAGGCAAGCCCCTCAAATTTGAGGGGCCTTATTTTTATTTTTATTTTTAGTACTAATAAGTTCAGGTTTTTCTTTAAAAAATCATATTCTATTTCTAGAAAATATAATACACGAAGAAAGAATTATTAGAAAAAGTTTGACATATTCAGAGTACTATATCTCAAGAAAAAAATAATTATATTGATTATATTATTAACTGAAAAAGAATAATTTTTACAAAAATCAAATAAAAAAAAAGTTATTGACAACTTTACATTTTAAAGAGTTAAAATAATAAACTTTTTTCTTAAAAAAGAAAAGGTTAAAAACCTTCGTTCGATTTTGATTTTAGGCAATCAATGTGTTTGAGCCGCCTCTATCAAATATATTGGAGAAAGTAAAGTAAGTACTGCCTTTGTCATTTTTATTTATTCATGTTTGAGTTGACACTCCCTCTTCTATATAAGGAAAAAGGCATAGATTCCCTCCTAAACTTGTCTCGAAAAGTCAGTTACACGCTTCAACTATCATGACGACCTATTACACACTTTTACTACTTAAAAATGAGTTCAATATCACCCAGGTATGTGCAACACTACTCTCATAGTATGTGGTGTATTACACTCGCTGCCACATCAGAGTTACGTCAGCGCCATGTCAGAAATTGTATTTTTTTTATATCTTTTTACTTTCTTTTCTTTATTACTTAACTTTTATTTTATTAATTATATTTTACACTAATTAATTTCTAATCAATTATTAAAATTCTCTTATATTTCTATCTTCTTCATTGCAAAATGGTAAAAAAGAAACTTTTAGCAATGACCACCAAGGAAATTGCCTGCAATCCGGAGTTGATTCATGGAGTGGAATAATTCTTCCATTCCAAAATGTGTTGCTCATCTTGTTTTCCTAAGATACTTAGAACAAAACTTTGAAGAACTTGATAAGACACAATAAAGTTTAAGAACATTTTCACAACTAGAAAATTAAAACTAGTAGAGAAACTAGAATCAGAAACAGATTAGAAAAAATATACGAAATATTTTTTCTTAAAGAAGAATTGTTGTCAATATGTGTTTAAAGAATCTTACTGATTCCAACAAACTTTGCAGAAATACGAAGTTACCAAAGTTTAATGAACCAATGAAGAACAGAAGAACATAAATTAATTCACAAATCTAAAATCTATAACACATACCAGAATCTGGAAAAACAGAAAGAAGATCAAGCCCACTGAATGCACAGTGTCCCCTTAAGGAAATTATTCCCCTCTAGTATCCGAGGTT
>JAJOOO010011794.1:0-33792 GCA_029582685.1 Solanum piurae | reverse complement strand
ATTCATTGATTACCAAGTCGGACATCTCTATAACAATTTTGTTCATCTTGGCCCTATAGTCCGCTACTAAGGTTGGAGCATACTTAGACAATTGGGTGAATTTAGGGCCATAATCTTTAACACTCAAACCCCGTTGTCTAATATTTATGAACTCTTGCATCTTTCATTCCGTCAAATCTAGGGGAAAGAACCTATCAAGGAAGAACGACTTGAACAATTCCCAATCTACCGAAACCGCTCCAACAGGTCTTTTACCCTCCCATTGCTCATACCATACTTCAGCCACATCCTTCAATTGGTAGGCGACTAGTTCCTCCTTCTCTTGTGGAGACAGCTCCATAGCATCAAGCACTAAAGATCTCATATGTAAGCCCTTGTGGGTCTTTCTCCACTGAGCGGTTGTACTTACATTGGGGTTCACATGAGGCCTAGCATCCCTATTGACATGGGCCATCAAGGCTTGGGTCATTAATTGGATAGCCGACCTTATTTCCACATTTGTCATAGCCCCTACATCAATAGGAGCTTGAGGATTTTGAGTATCTTGAGGACCTTTGGGAGGAACTCCCTCATTCACATTCTCCTCTTCCATCCTTCTTGCGGACGCCCTTCTTGTATTCATATCCTATAGACACAAGAAAATGGTTAGGAAAAGGACTTCATAGAGTTAAAACTCTAAGGCACAACTAAAGAGTAATGAAAGAAGTGAGATTTCCTAAGTATCTTATAGCCTCTCATTCATAAAGTGGTGCGTTTCACACTTGTGAACAAGACTCTAATAGGCGTTGTTCATGAGATATCATCCTTGAATCATTCTAAACCTTGTGCTCTGATTACCAAGTTTGTCACGACCCAGGGGTACCCCCTAGATACAACACGATGTACTTGACCCCGAAGGGTTCTAATACAAGCCCTTAGCATAATCATGAACATAGGTAATATATATAATGCGGAATTTGAAAACTTTTACAATCTAAGTGCTTTCTTTAATATCCCAAAAATAAGAGTCTAACATTATCTCAATGAGCCATCTACTACAATACAATCTCAAATAACGTCATAGTATTTAACAATAAAGTCTCTAAGTAGAACATATGAAAGGAAACTAGAAAAAATGTCTCTTGTCCTCGAACCATGAGGACTCACCAATGCAAGGAGAGAATTGATCCAAGCCTTCAACCAAAGAGAAGCAATCTAAATGTCAGGGACCTATACTTATAGAAAATATAAAAAATATGGGTTAGCACAATTAATGTACTAAGTATGGAAGCCATGCATAGAAAATCCTTAAAACATGCAAAAAGGGACATTTAGTTGAAACCATGCATTTATCAAGTTTAAAAGCCATCATGAACATTTATGAAGAAACATAAGTCAAACCATATCATAAGCAACCCAAAGCTATACTAGTGCAATGCAAAGGCAAGATCCCATAACCCTACCAAATGCCAAGTACCACTTTTAGATCACCAACATCATACATATCTTAACTTGACCTCATCATTTGCCAACATTCATAGACAATGATATATTCATATTCATAACTTGTAGCAATTAAAATAATCCTTAACAACAAGACATATCATACTTGCATAATTCATAAGTCATCATAGCATTAGAGAACCTTACCACAACCACTCTTGAAAACTACTTGTGCAATGCACAAATGGAGTCCCATACCCCCACTTTTACTAAGTAGTACCTCTTAAGAAGTCATAGTTATAGTTCATGTTCTTTTCATATTCATATTCTTATCATATAGGGAAATATAGCCTTAACCGACATAGACCATGGTGAGATACATGGAATCCGGTGTCTTACCCTCATACCGAAAAGAGGTGTCCTACTTGCCTAAGGTAGAACTAACATAATATCTTGTAGGTGGATCCACTAGCTAAAGACCTATATGGGTCCATAGTTATGGGATACGAAGATTGCTACTAGAAACCCGAACTTTCTAACGCAAAGGTTTCCATCTCATGAAATACTTACTTTGGGAAGCCAGACTTTCTAACATAAAATCTTCCATCTCATTGTTCATATCCATTCGTTGCTAAGCATAATTCCCTTTAACATTTATATTAAGTCTTTACTTAAGTTCATGTTCATGAAAGAATTCACTAGGCACTCAAACTAACATAACATCATAATAGCTCATAGATTCATTAGGTGAGAATGTCCTTTCAACCTTAGAATCATCAACATGTGAGTAAACCTTTCACATCTTATTCAGAGTGTGTTCATGAGAATAGCCTTTCATTCAACACAACAATACTATCATAGTCATAAACATATCATACATAGTCATGTGTAAGGGTAGGGGAGAATGATCTTACAATAATACCACAATTACACAATCATCATAGGATCTTCACTTTCTAAGTGAATCATAAGCTCATACACAATTCTTATAAAAATGTACAAACCCATATACTTTTTCCCTTCAAGGGCCATGAACCACCATCAACCCAAACATATACAATTACTACATAATATAAGGGGAATTTCATGATTCATTAACTAATTCAACGTAAACATCATTAATTGACATATTTCTAACATCTACAAACCCACATCATCAGTTTCATAATTTATCAATATGGGGGAATCATGGGTACATAGGGAGATTTTATCATAATCCAACAATTCTCCATTAATCCAACCATAATTCATCATAACAAACAATAATCAACCAAAAGGAAATAATTGAAAACCTTTTGGAAGAAGACCCATGACATAGATTGTAAACCCTAGGTTTGGGGGAAATTGGAATCTTGAAAACCAAATTTTGAGGGGACTCTATGGGTGGAGACTACCCACAGATGAAAAGCAACCATACATTGATATCATGACCCGAGAGCACCCCTTAGTCATAACATGGCGCACTCGACCCCGAATGGGTCTTATACAAGCCTCATAGTATTCATTCATCGCATAGATAATAAAAATAGTGCGGAATTAAAACTTATTTAACACCAAACTATTAAGAGTCTCATTTATAAAGCAGCGGAAATACTAAGTCTCACATGGACATCTTAGACAAACTTTATAAATATAGGGTCACAACCCTTTACAATCGAAAACTTAGACAAAAGTCTAAAACATAAAAGAATTAAAATAATAGAAGTCCTTGTCCTCAATCTATGAGGACATACCAAGTCATCGAGGAAAACTCTATCCAAGTACTTCAACCTTAGCTAGAACCAATCACTTGCCGGAACCTACACTTTGTAGAAAATAGAAGAAATATGGATTAGCACACAAAATTCACTAAATATGATGACCATGCAAAAACATGCTAAAAAGACATTTTGGTTTGGGAACCATGCATATGCTTTCTTTTGAAAAATATCACAAGTCATAAGCACCAAGACATAGAATACATCATAACCAACATATAAAACCTTTCTTCACATTGAGACTTCACCTTAAGTAACCCTTAATGCTATACTTTGTGCAATGCATGAATGGCGTCCCATACAACGCTCAATACTAGGTACCACATCAAGACTACCTAAGAGTGACTTACCAATTGTCATACTTCGCATTACAAGTAATCATGCTCAACTAGTATACAACACATAAGTAAATTCGTCAAGTAAGTAATTTCATCATCTTAGGACCTCTAACTAAAGTTACCCTAAGACACACCTAAGTAAGACATGAAGTGGCAGACCATACTACCTCTTCATACCACACCTAGGTATTCCTCAAGGCCATGATAGACAAGAACCTTTACATTTCAACATAACATGCTAAGTAACTCATTTCATTGATATAAACTACTCATTCATCATTTCATTTAGACAATAAGTCAACATTCTTCATTAGATTCATTTAGGACACCTTCATGCATTTAGAGGATTTTTACACATTTAGTCATTAGGACTTAGAGAACTCACTATAGCCCTTTCAAAGCCTACTCGTGCAATGTATAGATAGCATCCCATACTATCACCTACACTTTGTAGTACATATCAAGAAACTAGAGTGTACATCTCACATGATGGGAATAAGCTTTTAACTGATATAGACCATGCAAGATAGACACGTAATGCAGTGTCTGCCCCACACCGTAAAGAGATGGCCTCCTTTTCGAAGGAAGACCGGTAGTATTAGCTTGGATGCACATTGGATCCACTGGCTAATGTCCTTTGCGGGCATATAGTTATCAGATAGGAAGATGTTCATTGCAACCCTAGCCTAACATTGGGAGAGTTTCCATCTTACCATATCCACTAGGTGCTTAGCCTACATTCCCATAGATTATTTCAGTCACATAACAACATTGTACTTGAGAGGGCCACCTACATTAGGCCTACCGACTCAAAGCACATACACATGAAAGGTCACCACCATTAAGCCTACTGATTCAAGGTATATCAAGGATAGGTCATTGATCTTCCTAGAAAGAGTCACCACCATTAGGTCTACCATTTCTAGGTTCATCATTTCACAAAAGAAGGCCCACCACAATTAGGTCTACCGATTCAAGGTTTACATTCACATCGGGTTTCTAGACTCCTTATGAGAGGTTACCAACACTAGGTCTACCAATCTAAGGTTTAACCTAGAATGCCTCATCATTCAATTGCAGAAAGGCCACCAACATTAGGTCTACCAATCTATAACATTAAGACATTAAGTCAAGACACATTCATTATTCAAGAAGAGGATGCCTAAGCCTACCAATTCAAGATACTTCATTATACAATATAGGACACTTCACATTCCATCATCTTCATTCATGAGTATTAGGAGAGAGAGTATACTTTCAATCACAACACATTTAAAATCTATACAAGATAACCTTCACCTCATTGAATTCACATGCACATAACTAACAAATAAACACCTCCATCATAAGTGGATAACACTTCAGTAGTTCACAATTCTATATCAATATAAAAGGTCCAATAAACTTACAATAGATAAGATAATTGACTTGATTCCATAACCAATTCATCATCAACATAAGCAATTCAATATGATTCCATTCAGAATATACCTTTCAAGGCCATGATCCTCACATCACCAATACATCAATAATTCACCACAATAATGCATAACAATGACATGAATTCATAAAATAACGTCATATAAACACATACTATTCATTATAATTCCATAATAAACCAATTCTTCAATTAAATTCCATAATAAGGAGATTTGGGGAAAATATGGGTTCTTGAATGCATTCAATATAAAATCAACTTTAAATCCTTAATCAAACCACAATTATTCATTATAATGGATTTGAAAACATTTTACCAATGGACCCATGCTTAGATTAGAAAGTAGGATTTTTGATCATTGAAAGACTTGGAAATCTCTTTTGATTTGACTCCTTGAATTGAATATTAATCAAGGATGAAGGATCACCATACCTTGTACTTGAAGATACCCACGAAATTGAAGAATAATCTCCTTGAAATCCTAACCCTAGCTGGATCTAGAAAATGAGCTCCAATGGAGTTTATAGAGAGAACCATTTTGGGAGGGAGATATTTGATCTGGGGTTTTGAAGTAATTACTCTAAAATACTATTTTATTCCCAATATACTCTTAAGATACCTAAAACACCTAAAATAACCGTCCCCTTATTAATTAGGACTTTGGGTGAATTTACCAATTCACCCCTCACTTGGACGTGTCACTTGACAGCATTGCAGGTCCAATCCACGAGTCACCATCCACTGACCGTGAATGGATTGACGGGACCGTACTGTCCCTTCGTGGTTTGGATCAGAGACCCTCATTTGGGGGTATTGGCCTACAGAGGCCATCTATGGGGTTTGGATTGACCTATGGTGAATGGACCCCTTCCGTAGGTCACCTAATTTTGGCCAACTTTGGCCATTTGGGGCAGCCTTGGGGTTAAACTTAGGGTCCTCCTCAAGGACCCCTAGGGTGGTCCATGGGGAGTCGTACCTTGACGTTTGATTCCTAAACTCCTCAACCATGACTTGGGAAAACATCAAACACCATCAAACCTCACACCAAATTGAAACGCACACATGTTAGGCTCTAGTTTCACTAGTTCATTTTTAGGGTCTTTAGATTATCCCCCACTTGGGAACATTCGTCTTCGAATGACACTTTAAACACATTAAGGGGTAACGACTCAAGACTAGCAGCCCACAATCATGCATGCAACATCAATGTAAATGCACAGAACTAGGAGGAAACATTAATTCGACATCAATAAGCTCAAACACAACAATAAAGTAGGAACTACATCTACCAACTCATTATGCGATCAAAACTTCACATTCTACATTTCATTGGGGAAACTTCTCTCCAAATCTCAACAAGCTCATTACCACATCATTAAGCACAATAAGCAATTACTCTCAAAAGCACAATATGCAACTTTTCATAAAAACACATTTAGGCATGTTCAACATTTAACCTCATGAAGCATATAGACAACTCATACTAAATGCACATCAATAAGAGGATTACAATTCATGAAAACTCATTTTTCTCAACTAAACAAGAATTCAATTAGAACATGCATAACATAAGGAATCTATGGAAACTCAACTTCACACATGACTCCAAAACATGCAACAAGCTACAAGGAACTCTTGATCTGAAGCTTGAATAAGAATAGAAGGAAAGAGATAAGGATCTCAACACTCTCAACCACCTTACTATTCATCATACCATCCCCCACTTAGGGGAAAACCCAACTAAGGCCAACATGAAAAGCAACAAGGAATTACAACTTACCGGTACCTTCATCCGGATTAGGTCATTTGCCCTCATTGGTTTGAAGTGCATAGAAATGGTTCTTCTTTTGAGCATTAGGATCCGGGCCAATATAAGAAGCTTGTTTGGCCTCCCTTCCCCTAGCCGTAAGAGTAGGACAATTTCTCATTTGATGATAACTTTTTCCACACCCATAACAACCACTAGTACCGGCTAGGCATTTCCCAAAATGTTTCTTCCCACAAGTGTGATAAGTAGGTTTAGCAAATTGAGATCCACCACATTTCTCCTAATTAGCCTTGGGAGCACTTGAAGAATCTTTGTTAGGAACTCTCTTCTTGAACCTAGGTTGACCTTGCTCATTGGATCTACCTCTCTTCAAATCCCTATTCATCCTCTTATGCTTAGAATCCTCAATGGATCAGCCATACACCATGAGTCTAGAAATGTTCATGTGATCATGAAGCATCGCCGTATGGCATTCTTCGTTGACTAAGTCAGATACACCGGTAACAAACCTACTCATCTCATCTCTAGGGTTGGATACCAAAGATGGAGTATACTTAGACAATAGGGTAAACTTCAAATAATACTCCTCCACATTCATGTTACCTTGTCTAAGTTTTATAAACTCCTCAACCTTACACTCCCTCTTCTCACGGGGAAAGTACCTACCAAGGAAAGCTCCCTTAAACTCCTCCCATTCCATAGGACCCGCTTCTAAAGGCCTATTACTCTTCCATTGAGTGAACCACACTTGGGTCACATCTTTCAATTGATAGGAAACCAACTCCACTTTCTCCCTAGAAGATACCCCCATAGCATTGACTATTTTATAAACTTCATCCAAAAATTCTTGGGGATCTTCTCCCACTCTAGAGCCAAGAAAAATAGGAGGATTCATCCTCACAAAGTCTCTCAACCTTGAGGCCATGATACTCTCATAAGCATTCACCTTAGGCCCCACATCTCTATTCACTTGAGCCGGCATGGCTCGGGATAAGGTTTGAAATGCCACCCTAATCTCTTTATTGGTCATGTCCGGGGGAACCACCGGAACTTCATTCTCGTGAGGCACATGATCATCTTGTGGAACTTGGTCGCCTTGAGGACCTTGGGGAGGAATTCCTCCGTCAACATTCTCCTCTTCTGATCTCCTTGGGTTAGTCCTTGTATTCATATCCTATAAACACAAGAGAAGGATTAGGAAAAGGACATATTATAGATCTAAACTCTAAGGAATGACTTCAAGAATATGAAAGAAGTGTAACTTCTAACGTCCTATAGCCTCTCGCTCATAGATGTGTCACGACTCACACCGATGAACAAAACTCTACTAGACGTGGCTTGTGAGACATTGATCCTAAAATCATTCCAAAAACCTTATGCTCTGATACCATGTTTGTCATGACCTGAGAGCACCCTCTAGTCGTAACACGACGTACTAAACCCCGAAGGGGTCCTATACAAGTCTCATATCATTCATTCATCGCATGAATAATAAAAATAGTGCGGAACTAAAACTTATTTAACACCAAACTATTAAAAGTCTCATTTATAAAGTAGCGGAAATACTAAGTCTCACATGGACATCTTAGAAAAACTTTACCAAGATAGGGTCACGGGCCTTTACAATCGAAAACTTAGACAAAAGTCTAAAACATGAAAGAACTAAAACAATAGAAGTCCTTGTCCTCGATCTATAAGGACATACCAAGTCTTGGAGGAAAACTCTATCCAAGCACTTCAACCTTATCTATAACCAATCACTTGCCAGAACATACACTTTGTAGAAAATAGAAGAAATATGGATTAGCACAGAAAATGTACTAAGTATGATGACCATGCAAAAACATGCTAAAAAGGACATTTTTGTTTGGAAACCATGCATATGCTTTCTTTTGAGAAATATCACACGTCATAAGCATGAAGATATAGAATACATCATAACCAACATATAAACCTTTCTTCACATTTAGACTTCACCTTAAGTAACACTTAATACTATACTTTGTGCAATGCATGAATGACGTCCCATACCACCCTCCATACTAGGTACCACATCAATACTACCCAAGAGTGACTTACCATTCATCATGCTTCGCATTACAAGTAATCATGCTCAACTAGTTCCAACATACAACACATAAGTAAATTCGTCAAGTATGTCATTTCATCATCTTAGGACCTCTAACTAAAGTTACCCTAAGACAAACCTAAGTAAGACATGACGTGGAAACCCATACTACCTCTTCATAGCAAACCTAGGTATTCATCAAGGCCACGATAGACAAGGACCTTTACATTTCAACATAACATGCTAATTAACTCATTTCATCGATATAAGCTACCTATTCATCATTTCATTTAGAAAATAAGTCAACATTCGTCGTTAGATTAATTTACGACACCTTCATGCATTTAGAGGACTTTTACACATTTAGTTATTAGGATTTAGAGAACTCACCATAACCCTTTCAAAGCCTACTCGTGCAATGTATAGATAGACTCCCATACTACCACCTACACTTTGTAGTACCTATCAAGAAAATAGAGTGCACATCTCACATGATGGAAATACGTGTTTAAACGACATAGACCACGCAATCTAGACATGGAATCCATTGTTTGCCCCAAACCATAAAAACGTGGTCTCCTTGCAAAAGGAAGACTGGTAGTATTAGCTTGGATGCACAATGGATCCACTGGCTAATGTCCTATGTGGGCACATAGTTATAGGATAGGAAGATGTTCTTTGGAACCCTAGCGTAACATTGGGAAGGTTTCCATCTTACCATATCCACTAGGTGCTTAGCCTACATTCCCATAGAGTATTTCAATCACATAACAACATTGTACTTGAGAGGGCCACCTACATTAGGCCTACCGACTCAAAGCACATACACATGAAAGGTCACCACCATTAAGCCTGCTGATTCAAGGTATATCAAGGATAGGTCATTGATCTTCCTAGAAAGAGTCACCACCATTAGGTCTACCATTTCTAGGTTCATCATTTCACAAAAGAAGGCCCACCACAATTAGGTCTACCGATTCAAGGTTTACATTCACATCGGGTTTCTAGACTCCTTATGAGAGGTTACCAACACTAGGTCTACCAATCTAAGGTTTAACCTAGAATGCCTCATCATTCAAATGTAGAAAGGCTACCAACATTAGGTCTACCAATCTACAACATTAAGGCATTAAGTGAAGAAACATTCATTATTCAGGAAGAGGATGCCTAAGCCTACCAAGTCAATGTACTTCATTCAACAATATAGGACAATTCACATTCCATCATATTCATTCATGAGTTTTAGGAGAGAGAGTATACTTTGAATCACAACACATTTACAATCTATACAAGATAACCTTCACCTCATTGAATTCACATGCACATAACTAACAAGTAAACACCTCCACCATAAGTGGATCACACTTCAATAGTTCACAATTCTATATCAATATAATAGGTCTACTATACTTACAAGAGATAAGATAATTGACGTGATTCCATAACTAATTCATCATCAACATAAGCAATTCAATATGATTTCATTCGAAATTTTCCTTTCAAGGCCATGATCCTCACATCACCAATACATCAATAAGTCACCACAATAAGGCATAAAAAATGACATGAATTCATAAACTAACTTCATATAAACACATACTATTCATTATAATTTCATAATAAACCAATTCTTCAATTAAATTCCATAATAAGGAGATTTGGAGAAAATATGGGTTCTTGAAGGAATTCAATATAAAATCATCTTTAAATCCTTAACCAAACCACAATTCATCATTATAATGGCTTTGAAAACGTTTTACCAATGGACCCATGCTTAGATTAGAAAGTAGGATTTTTTATCATTGAAAGACTTGGAAATCTCTTTTGATTTGACTCCTTGAATGAAAGATTAATCAAGGATAGAGGATCACCATACCTTGTACTTGAAGAAACCCACGAAATTGAAGAAGAATCTCCTTGAAATCCCAACCCTAACTTGATCTAGACCTTGAGCTCCACTGGAGTTTCTAGAGAGAACATTTTTGGGAGGGAGAGATTTGATTTGGGGTTTTGAAGTAATGACTCTAAAATACTATTTTATTCCCAATATATTCTTAAAATAACCTAAAAACACCTAAAATAACCGTCCCCTTATTAATTAAGACTTGAGGTGAATTTACCAATTGACCCCTCACTTGGCCGTGTCACTTGACAGCATTGTAGGTCTAATCCAGGAGTCACCATCCATGGACCGTGGATGGATTGACGGGACCGTACTATCCCTTCGTGGTTTGGATCAGAGACCCTCATTTGGGGGACTTGACCTATGAAGGCCATCCACGGGACGTGGATGGACCTATGTGGCGTGGACCCCTTCCGTATGTCACCCAATTTTGGCCAACTTTGGCCATTTGGGGCAGCCTTGGGGTTAAACTTAGGGTCCTCCTCAAGGACCCCTAGGGTGGTCCATGGGGAGTCGTACTTTGACATTTTACCCCTAAACCCCTCAACCGTGACTCGTGACAACATCAAACGCCATCAAACATCACACCAAACTCAAACGTACACACGTTAGGCTCTAGTTTCACTAGTTCATTTTTAGGGTCGTTACATTTGATTAGAAATCCCCAAGAAATTTGAGGAAGAACCTTTGAAATACGCAAACCCTAGCTCCAATGGCTCCATTCTTCTTTTTTGAGTTTAGAGAGATAAATATTGAGAGGAAGAGCACTTTTGGGTTTGATTTGGGTGTTTGAGTATATTGACTTGTTTTGGGTGAATTTGGATTTAAAATTACATAAATAGTACCCCTACATACACCCAAAATGACCCCACTTTAATTGGACTAAAACGCAAATGACTTAACTAACCTTCATTTAAGTCACCACGTCAGGGACCACGAACCACCTTCACGAGCCATGGTGTGGACCACGACCCGTGGTCCTACTTGTGAGGGTGAGGCAGTGGCTAGGATTTTGGAGCACAAGGCTCCCTCGTCTAAGGCAGCTTCAAGTTCCCCTTCACGATTCATGGTGATCACCACGATCCGTTGTCACCCTCGTGAAGGGTGAGGCAGTAGGTAGGCTAATTTGTTCCCCCAAGCCACCATGCCTAAGTCACCTTCACGAAGGGTTCCACGAGCCGTGGTCCCTTCCGTGAAGTTGAGGCAGTGGCTATGTTATTACGTGGACACTTTTCCATGGCCAAGGCAACTCCACGATCCCCTTTCACAAGCCGTGGTGAGGACCACGATCATGGTCCCCCTCGTGAAAGGTGAGGCACTGTGCCTAAGCTAGGGGAAGCCTAGGCCTTTGGCTTGGCCCCTTTTGCTTTGGCACTTGCCTTTTGGCTCTGACCCTTATAAAGCTCATTTCAGCCCTAAATGACTTACTAATATACGGGGAGTCATTTTATGATTTTTTACCTTTACGTTTAGGCTCTAGTTTAGCCTACCCTTTTTCAGACTGTTACAACCCGAAGGGTCTCATACAAGCCCTTAAAATATCATAAACATAAGTAATATAAATGATGCAGAATTAAAACTTTTTACAATCGAAGTCTTTCTTAAAATGAAATGGAAGTATAGACATTTTCTCAACAAGCCATCTAATACAATCGAGTATCAACAAGGGTCAAAGCTCTTTAAAACATAGTCTCAAAAGAAAATGTAAGAAAGACACTAGAAATGAACAACTTCCGTTCTCGAATTATGAGGACTCATCAAAAGCATGGAGAGAATCAATCCAAGATTTGAACACTAGAAGAAACACACCTCAACTACCGATCCCTACACTTGTAGAAAATTTAGAAATATGGGTTAGTACAAAAATTGCACTAAGTATGGAAGCCCTGCATAAAAATCCTTAAAACATTCTAAAAGGGACATTTTAGTGGAAACCATACTATATGCCAATTTTGAACATCATCTTTGAAATAGTTGGGGAATGTAGCTCACAAGAAAACTCATGTACAATTTATCATAGCATAAATGATATCATCATAATCACAAGCATAGTCTCCAACATAAACATAATGCATACCCCAATCATCACAAGACATAGTTCACACACATAGTTAAATACCAAGATCATCTCATCATAATAGAACCATTACATAAGTAACCCTAAGTTATACATGTACAATGCATATATAAGATCCCATAATCCCATATATACTAAGTACCAATTTTAGGCCACCATGCTCATACTTATCATGCTTTGATCTCATCCATAGTTAATACTTATAGACAAGGAAACATTCATGTTCATAGCTTATAACAAGGAAAGCCACTCTTAGAAACAATCCACATCATACATGCATAAATTCATATAACTTCATGTTATAAGGAAAGAACACCATAACCCCTTTCAAAGACTACTATGTAATGCATGAATGGAGTCCCATACCCCTACCCACACAAAGTAGTGGTCTTTGAGAAGTCATAAGTATAGTTAATGTTCATGTTCATAATTCATATAAAGCATGCATTAACTCATATATCATCAAATCATAAGAAGAACATACCACGACCACTCTCAAAGCATACTTGTGCAATGAAAAAATGAAGTCCCATACCCCACTCATACTAAGGATAACCTCTTGAGGAACTATAGTACATAACTCATGTTCTTGTTCATAGTTCATATTCTTGTTCATGGAGGGAAATAGGGTAAACCGACATAGACCATGTGTGCTAAATGGAATCCGGTGTCATGCCCCCACACTGAAAATAGGTGTCCTACTTGCCTAAGGTAGAACTGAAGTTTATTAACTTAGGTGGATCCACTAGCTAAAGACCTATGTGGGCACATAGTCACGGGATAAGGATATTGCTACTACAAACCCGTACTAACTGAGGTAAAAAGGTTTCCATCTCATAAGATAACTATTTTGGGATCCCGGACTAACAGGCATAAAAGGAACCCATTTAGAAAGATGGACTAACTGACGTAAAATCTCTCATTTGGGAAACTGGACTAACTGGTGTAAAAGATTCCATATCATATTCATATCCACTCGGTACTTGGCATAATTCCCTTTAAGTTCATGTTAAGTATTGATTAAAAGTTCATGTTTATGGAAGAATGTACTAACAATCAATCCAACATGATATCATGACATAGCTCATTGATTCAATAGGTGATAATGGCCTTTCAACCTTAGAATCATTAATATGTGAGTAAGCCTTTCACATAATGTTCATAGTGTGTTCATAATAATAGGCTTTCAATCAACACATCAAAATCATCATAGTCATAGACATATCATGCATAGTCATGTGTAAGGGTGCATATGAGAAATAGCCTTTCAACAACACCTTAGTCATATCATAGTCATGTTCATGCATGGGGTGTGTGTGTGTGATTGTCCTTTCAATGACACAACAACACTTTCAATGACACAACAACAACATAATCATCATAGACACTTCACCCTCAAAGTGTTCATAAAACATTCACATAATATCATGATCATTATGCCCCTCATATCTTGCATTCAAGGATCATAGAACATATTAAGTCAACACATCTAGCATTCACTACATTAGACATGGATATAATCATAACTCAAGTACATCATTCATTTCATGCATAAATTCATGTACTCATATTATAGGTCATGTGGGTGAAGTCCTTCCACAATAATGCCATATACAATTCAACATACATAATAACTTCCTTCTTAAAGCCTTAACATCCTTAGCTTATTCATATTATATTTTACCCTTAATGCCCTAGAAGTCATCTTTATGCTACAAGCCTTACTCTCAAGCAATGCCTCACATGATCATCATGTATACCTACTTCTCAAGGTAATCTAACCATATGCTTCATTGTTAATCAATTATAGTCATATGGCATCAAATAAACTCAATCAATATAGACATAATCCATTCACATGCTTCCATAATCAATCAACCCACATCATGAAGTCACAATTTAGCAATATGAGGGATTCATGTGTTCTTGGGGGGATTTCATCATAAATCAACAATAAATCATCCATTAAATCCTAATCTATCATAAATAAATCATTGAAAACGTTTTGGAAGAGAACCCATGACTTAGAGTGAAACACTATACTTTTGGGGAAATTGGAAGCTTTGAAATCAAATTTTGAAGGGACTCTATGGGTGAAATCTACCCATAGATGAAAACCCACCATACCTTATGAATATTACTCACGAAATTGAGTGGAAAATATCAGTCCTTGAACCTTAGACCTTGACTTCTTCTTCTTCGTCAATAGAGGTTTAAGTGAGAGAATTTTTTGGGACGGAAGTTGGTTATGATTTGGGTCTTGTGATTTTATGAAGTGTAAAGGGTTAGTTAATGGCTTAATAACCTTTATATAGGTCTAATAAATCAATATAAAATGACCCTACAATAAACTAACCTCAAAAGGAGGTACCTAATTTGCCCCTCCCTTGGCTAAGACTCAAGAAGAATTGGAGGCATGACCTACGCCTGGGACCTACGGTCCGTAGGTGAGCCTACTGACTTTCCTGCATGTCCGTAGGTCCATGACCTGTAGCTCAACTTTGAGGTCTTAGCCCATGATCTAGACCCACGTGGTGTGGATGGATCTACGTCTTGTAGGTCCCATATGTAACTCACACTTTTGGGCAGCTTTCGGCAGTCTGGAGGTTTAGGCTTTAGGGTCCTCCTCAATGACCCTTTGTTGGTCCTTGGGGGGTCGTACCTTGATGTTTCACCCCTAAACCCTTCATTCTAAGTTCGGGAAACCATTTTACAACATCAAACCCCACATCAAACTCAAAAGCTCACACGTAAGGATCTAGTTTCACCTACAAGTTTTCCAGGTGTTACAATTAAATAAGGAACTTCTTTGGAAGCAACCCAAGTCTTTACTTTTTTATTGTGAGTACAGGTTGAAAAGGAGTCAAAATGTTGAAAAAGGAACATTAGGCGATGCCAAAACTAGTACGACAATCCGCCAAAGGCATTGTGTGGACTCATTCTTGTCCGCCTTCTGAGCTAAAAATGTGGAAAAGCGTATTTTCCATTTCAGCGTCCTGAGTTTAAAAACGTGATCCATCGATGTACACTCTATGGACTCCATCGGGCTTGCCGAATCAACCTTTAGGTTTGGTGTTAGTTCAAGTATTTTTTGGTGAGCTTTAGCTCTAGTTGGTGATTCGCCAAACACACTCATCAGTGTTAGTTGCGAGTGTGCCTGATTGACGAGCCAGGAATTTTGACTCATTTAGGGATTATTACTCAAGTATTTCGTGTCTCAATGACTATTTTATGGTCATAATTGATGTTAAAATGGTTATATGCATCAATAAAGGCTCAAGAGTAAGGCAAGGACATTATGAGGCAAAAAGGAGCCAAAAAACTGACAAAGTTTAAGGAAAGCAAAGCTGGAACTCACTAAAGCCACTCGGTGAGTCACCGAGTAGACCATAAGCACGCCTAAAGTTCCAGCATGCCAGCTCATGGACAAAAACAACTTGGTAAGCAGGGAAGCAATTTGGTGACACACCAAAGAAATTGGTGATGACGATCTGGCTCGCCAAAAGTTACAGAATGATTGGATGAAAGAGCCAAGACAAAAAGGTGAGAAGAGGATCAACTCGGCTCATCATCGAACTGGTTGGGGAACCCGACTTACTTTCTCGAGTTGACTCCATGCAAAAAGTTTTGAAACGTATAAATGCAATTTGTAAAGAGAAGAAAAAGAGTTCCTACACTGTTTACCTCTAGATTTTTGAGATTTTGCATTCTAGAACATTGCCTTTACATTTTGAGTAGAGATTTAGAGATTGTGAGATTTTTAGCTTAAATTTCAGCATTTTATAATTGCAGATCGTTAGTGAATCAGATGGAAAACTTCGTTCGTATTGATTTCTTGTGTTTCGCTATATCTAGCTAAAATCCGTCTTCTTAGGGGTGTTATCATTTAGTTGAATGTCTTAATTAGATAATGGGTGTTGTTAGTTGATGATTTTATTGTTGGTTCGAAGTAGGTTTAGTTAATTGTTCATGTTTTAATTGAGAAATTGTAGTTCCAAATGCAATACTAGCTTATTCTCTATACTTGCTTGAGAAAGAAGTAATAGAGTAGGATAATTGAATGATAACTAAATTGATTGCATATGTAAGAACCTAGTTTGAGAAAGGGGGTTTGATTGTGTCTTTACTGATCCATCTTGAAAGAGTGGATTAATAAAGGAATTGGGTTGTTTGGTTGTGTTTTACTCGTTGAGGTTTGAAAGAACTCACTTGTTATGCAATAGCTGATGGAGAAATGGTTATTGTACTAAAAACCTAGCCTACCCATTAAGTTGCAACAACTTTAAGCAACTATTAATCACCCATTGCGCGAAATATAGCATTCTACTGATGACACTCCTAAAATCCAATCTCTACTTGTTTACTTCCCGTTTTAGTTGTCTTAAATTGGTTACCCAAATCCCCCCATTTGATATTAGTTGTTAAAACTTTGTGAATTACTTCAATGTTGCGAAACCTTTACCCCTACAAACGATTAGGACACAATTTACTCATTAATTGAATTCTCTATTGTATCACTCCTTGTGGGATTGACCCCAACTCTTAGTTGGGTTTATACTTTTTAGCGACCGCCTACACTTAGAATTGGATGAAGTCTAGTCGAGCGTTATCACTAAGATAAAAAGTTCATCGGTTTTTTCAAATTCAAAAAGAAAACCCTTTGCAATTTTTGAAACCTTTTCTTCCCTTTTACTTTCAATACCTTATTTGACTGTGTGAGCATCCTAAGTGTGTGATTGGTGAGTGCGTGGAGTGCATTTGCTTGATAGATTAGTCGACCCAACCCTATTCTCCTCTATTTTCAAGGTTTACTTTCTTGTAAGGTTCGTTTTTTATTTTTTCATTTTGCATTTTGTGATTTAAATTGTGTTTTATGAATGGGCTATAGGCCATATGATGCATGTGATTGTTTGATTCCAATGGGTAGTACTATAATGATCGTATTTAACTGTGCCCATGAATTGATTACTTAAGTTATTGTCTGGAATTTGCAAAACTTGATTTTGTTGGTTAAATGTTGCAATTGAACCCTTAAAACTAGTGGGTCTTGGTTGAATTTGATATGGGTGAAGTCTTACAGTGTTGACCTGATTACATGGTTTTACCCAATAATAGACAGAGTCACAACTTTCTTCAGGGAAAATCATCAATTTGAGAAACACTTTGCGATATCTGGGGGAAATATGAATACTTATGGGTAGATAAGCCTGTGGGTATATTGTAATTTTGTTGGGAAATTTGTTTTTTGCGTATATTGATTTGTGAGAAAAATAGGCACTAGGCTGAACACCTCCTATTCGGTGGACTTGTCTTAGCTGGCCAAGGAGGTTAGGTGAATTATCAAATAAGCCCAACTCACCTTCTTTGGTATTGTCCCATTCATCTAGATTGTCTTATTTCGCTGAACCCACTAGGCGTATTGCCGAATGGGAGTGGACATCGCCCTTGATGCCTGTTTGTTTTCATTTTACACGGTCAATTTTAGTTGATTTAGCTCACCAAAACCAACTCGGTGAATTGAAGAGTTGGAAATGAGTCCTCCTATTGTGGCTGAATTCTTTGATATTTGCTTTTGTCCAATTTGGCGAGCTCACTAGAGCTCTCCCATCGTATTAGGCGATCCGCCTTCTGATTAGGTGAGTCTCAGGATATTTTTGAACTGTGCTTTCGGTTGAGTTTGATTTCAACTAACCTTCACTGATCATATGTTTGAATACTTGTGCTATAAAGATTATGGCCAAGACAAAGAGAAATCAGGTGGTGACTTAGGATATAGAATCTAACAGAGACTCTCCTCCTATGTCACGACCCAGGGGTACCCCCTAGATGTAACAAGGCATACAGAACCCTGAAGCACTCCATACAAGCCACTTAGTCCTCATAACATAAGAAATAGAACAATAAGAGAAACATATTTTCGAGTCAAAAAAGATTTTCATAAAAAAAAGCGGAATTCTAGACAGTTGTCTCATTATAGCCATTTGTTACTATATTGAATGAAATTGGGCCTAGCCCATACATCATGTCCAAAAAGGAAATACAAGAAATGGAAACTAAAACAATAACTCCATCCTCAAAGTATGTAGACTCACCAAAGCTCGGAATCTTAAGATGAACACTTAGCCACGAAACTGACCCAGACTATCGAACCCTACATTTGGGAACAATGTAGGCAAAAGTACGCGTTAGTACAAAAATGCACGAAGTATGATAACTGTCACGACCCAAGGGTACCCCCTAGACGTAACATGGCGTACTTGACCCGGAAGGGGTCTCATACAAGCCCTTAGCATCATCATAACATAAGATCATAGAAAAGTATAGAAAATTTAAAACTTTCTTTCAAACAATCTAAAACATTTTCATAAGCTAGCAGAAGTCTTTACTAAGTCTTTGTCTCAAACCATCTATGAATAATATGAATAAAAGTCTTGGGATGCAGCCTATATAAAATCTAAAACATAAGAAATGAAAAAAAGGAACATAGTGGGTTTGTCCTCGAAGCTATGAGGACTCACCAAACCATCAAGTCTTCTTGCACCTTACGAACCTAGCCTTCAAGCAACTCAATCTCCCAACACCCTACATTTTATCAGAATGTAAGCAATATGCATTAGTACAAAATGTACCAAGTATGAAAACTAGCACAACATCAGAACGCATTTCAAATAGTTAGTCAACATAAGACATAAGCAAAAGAGATAATAACATATTTATATTCCAATATAAGCATCATATCATGACAAATCAACATAAGACATTCATAATTTCATACTTCAACCATTAGTCTTTCATATTCAAGAGAACTACTTCACAAGCCACCTCCAAGCATACTCGTGCAACGCAAAGATAGCATCCCATAATACTACCCAAGCTAAGTACATCTCTTCGGTCATTGTTGGTCATAGTCCACCTTCATAGTCAAGACCTAGGTTTTCATATCATAAGAGAACTTATACACCTAAGTAACCTCAAGGAACACTTGTGCAATGCCTGTGGTACATCCCATAATACCAAACACACGAAGCATATCCTTGAAGTCACCATATTCATATTTACCATTTCTAGGTGTCACTAAAGACCTACTTCATGTTGACAAGGAACTATCAACTTAAGTCAATCTTATCATGGAAGGCAACTATAGAAACAATCCAAGCTAGCATACATCACATAAGAGGACACTTCATAAGTTGCTTCATGTCATACTTGTGCCATGTATGAATGGCATACCATACTACCACTTACACTAAGTACTCCTTTAGGCTAGCTTACTCAATGCTTACTATTTATCATTCTAGACTATAAAAGAATATCATACTACTATGCTAGACCTAACTACCATGGAAAACACCCTATCATGCAATTCAAGCTATCCAAGGAAGGATATAAGTATTCCAACCTAGCTACCATGCAAACATTCAATATGATGCAAGCTACCCTGAGGGGAGTATGAATCCTCAACCCTAAGCTATCCTTAGGAGAGTATGGTGTCTCAATCCTAAGATACCATGAAATGGTCTTGGCCTAACCATGCTAAGCTACCATGAATTACATTCTAACAATGCTAGTTTAAGCTACCCTTAGGAGAGTGTAGATCCTCAATCCTAGGCTACCATGCCTATACTAATGCAAGCTACCATGAAAAGCATCCTACCATGCAAACATTCAATATGATGCAAGCTACCCTGAGGGGAGTATGAATCCTCAACCCTAAGCTATCCTTAGGAGAGTGGTGTCTCAATCCTAAGATACCATGAAATGGTCTTGGCCTAACCATGCTAAGCTACCATGAACTACATTCTAACAATGCTAGTTTAAGCTACCCTTAGGAGAGTGTAGATCCTCAATCCCAAGCTACCATGAGACCTACCATCCCAAGCTACTGTGAGATCTACCATCCCAAGCTACATAAGTCAACTACACATGAAGGAATCATAAGAGTCAACTTCAAGCTATTCTATTCTAAAAAGCATGATTCATTTTAGGTGATTAGCCTTTCAATCTAGAATTATTCTATGTGAGAAGACCTTTCACATTCTACATACAAGCATTTATATAGTTCTAGGTAGGTCATGTGGGTGAAAGCCTCCCATCATAACACTATCTATGTTGTATATTGATTCCATGCAAGCTAGTTCATCATATTAGACTTAATCTTTAAGCCCTAGTGATCAACATTATGACTTCAAGACCTACATTTGAGCTTTAATCCACAATCATCATTCTAGTCTAGATCACAAGATACATTAGCCCTAAGCCTTAGTCATAGGCAATTCTAAGCATAATTCATCAAAAAGACCCCATTCTAATCATTTCAATTCGTATTCTATCATACATGCATACTTCTAGTTCAATTCATGATTTATTATTCCCATTCTTAGATAAGTTTTATTCATGGTGACAATTCTAGAAAATCTATCAAGAACCATCAATTTCTCATCAAAAGACATAAACACAAATACTTTGAAAATTAGTGTTAATCAAGGAATTCACATAAATTCTTAATAATATCATGAATAAATACTAAATTAATCATATATGATTAGTATCCAACCATTTGGAATCATACCCACGTAAACCCCATACATTGGAAGTAACCCTAGCTTGATTGGGGTTCTTCTTTACAAATTAGAGGAAATTCTAGGGGACTCTATGGGTGGAAGAACCCATAGATGAAAATATAAACATACCTTAATCAAATACCTAGCACAAGCCTTAAGCAATGGAGCCTTTGTTCTTGACCTTAGCTTCAACCCTAGCTTCTTCTTCAATGGAGGTTCTTCTTAGAGAGAGAAATATTTGACAGAGGAGTGATTTAAGTTTTAGATTTGTGTCTAATGTAAAGTGACTTAAACTTGGAGGCAAATGACCTAAAACCATATATATTATAAGGACTCGGAAAATGATAGGTTAAACTAGAGACTAAACGTGGGGGTTAACATCAAGAGTTAAGGGCAAGGGCTAAAGGTTTTTGGTGTAGGCCATGGTGAGGGGCCAAGGCTGCCTAAAAACTAGGCCTAGCCACTACGTCGCATCACCATTAGGGTCTTGAAGAGCCATGGTGGCCACCACGAGCCGTGGTGGCAAGGCAGTGTGCCCAAGTTTGGTGTCAAGCCAAGGCACCCCTTCACGAGCCACTTTACGACTCGTGGTCATGACCATGGGCTGTGGGAAGGCTCGTGGTATTTCCATAGCTTGTGGAGGGTTCTTTCTTGATGAAGAAGCTACTGCCTCAAAGACCACGGGCACCACCACGAGCCATGTTGCCCAAGACGGTCCGTCAAAGTGGACGTGAAGGTCACTTGGCCACATGGAAGGTAAGACAACTTTACCTAGATACTACCCCCATGACCACGACTCGTGGGAAGTCTTGTGGTCATGCCTGAAGCCATTGAGGGATTCGTAAGGTTGCGAGGCACACTGGTCAAGGGACCACGGGCACAACCATGAACCCTGGTTCCCCTGACGACCCGTCAAAGTGGGCGTGTCCCTAACGGGGCAGCCTAAAATGGGGACATTTAAGTAATTTCGTTTTGATTAATTATTAAGTGGGGTTGATTTTAAATGGTTTATATTATATATATATATATATATATATACATACATATATATATACATACATATAGTTTTAAGTTTTTTAACAAGCCATTTTACCCCTTATTTCTCCTAAACCCAAATCAAAACAAAAAATGTTCTTCCTTTCAAAAATTCGTTCTCTAGAAGTTCCCAAAGAAGAAGAAGAAGAAGTGGGAGCTAGGGTTTGGATTCAAGGCGTTCCTTCATCAAATTTCTTGTGGAATCTTAAGCAAGGTATGGTGATCCTTCATCTAGGGGTAGCTTTCACCCCTAGAGTCCATTAAAAGTAAATTTTCAATGTTTTCAAGTTCAGGAAAAAAACCTAGGGTTTTACTCAATCTCATGGGTTCCTTCTTCAAACGATTTCAAATGGTTATTAATGGCATATTATGATTTTATGACTGTTTAATTAATGATTTATGATGAAAATACTCTATGAACCCAGGAATTCTCTCTATTCCTAAATTGTGCCTTTATGAAGTGGGTTTGTTGATTATGAAAGCTTATGATTGGAATATGTCTAAATTTCTTTGGGTTATCGAATTGTATCACTATCTATGCCTTAATTATGGTGAATTGATGGTTTGATCCTGAACTTAAAAGGGCGAGTTATGACCTAATTACATGTTCAAGTAGAATTGTATTTGAGCTATTTATCCACTTGAAAGGTGGAGGTGTTTAATTACTATGTATGATTATGAAGTGGGTAAATGTGTTATTATTGAAAGGTTATTTCTCAATTTGACACTCACGTATGATGATGATGGAATGTGAAGTATTGTCTTCTATATATTGTATCTCTTGAATTAATAGGCTTATGTATCCTATTCTTGTATAAATGAATGTAAAGGTGAATGTGATATCTTGACTTGGTAGACCTAATGTTGGTAGCCTTCCTATCAATGACTAATGAGGTTTTTTAGGCTATGTCTTGAACCGGTAGAGCTAATGGTGGCGGCCTTTCACGATGAGTCGAGAAACCAATGTGAATGTAAAACCTTGAAACGGTAGACTTAATGGTGGTGGCCCTTTATTGTGTAAAATGACGATCCTAGAAATGGTAGACCTAATCGTGGTGGCTCTTTATAGGAAGGTCAATAAGCTATCCTTGAATGTACCTTGAATCGGTACACCTAATGGTGGTGACCTTTCATTTTTAATGTGCTTTGGGTCGGTAGGCCTAATGTTGGTGGCCTTCTCAAGTACAATGATGTAATGTGATTGAAATACTCTATGGGAATGTAGGCTGAGCACTGAGTGGATATGGTAAGATGGAAACTCTCCCAATGTTAGGCTAGGTTCCAATGAACATCTTTCTATCCCATAAATATGTGCCCACATAGGATATTAGCTAGTTGATTCCATCCAAGTTAATGTTACCAGTCTTCCTTAAGCAAGTAGACCACCTTTTTAAGGTGTGGGCCTATATGACACCGGATTCCATGTCTAGATTACATGGTCTATGTCGGTTAGATTCTTATTCCCATCATGTAAGATGTGCATTATGGTTTCTTGAGAAGTTCTATGAAGTGTGGATGGTAGTATGCGATGCCATCCATGCATTGCACGAGTAAGCTTTGAGAGGGTCAAAGTGAATTCTCTAAGTCTTAATGACTATTGTATAAAAGTCCTCTAAATGAAGTTATTGAAGAATGTTGACTCTTAAATGATTAATGTGATGATGCATGCTATAATTGGGTTATATTATGAGTTATTTTCCCTGTCATGCCTTATGAAATGATATGTCTCTTATGTATGAATATTGTGTAAAAGTGAAAATGAATGAATGGTAAGTTCACTTTTGGTGACCTTAATGTAGTACATTAGTGTTGATGTTGGTATGGGACGCTATCCATACATTGCACAAGATATAGCATGACGGTTACTTGAGGTGCAGGTCTAAGATGAAGGTAATGGTTTACATGTTGATATTGTTCAAATGTGATGTTATGACTTGTATGATGATTATACTTGTGTTTTATGTCTATTATGCTATTGTACTTGATATTTCTTAAAGAGTGGCATAATGCATCGTTACCAACCAAATGTCCCCTTTAAAGCATGTTTTTGCAATGTCATCATACTTGGTACATTTTTGTGTGCTAATCCATATTTCTCTTATTTTACTACAATTGTAGGTTCCGGCAAGTGATTGCTTCTATCTAGATTGAAGTGCTTAGATTGAGTCTTCCTCCAAGACTTGGTATGTCCTCATGGATTCGAGGACAAGAACTTTTATGTTTCCTTTTATTCATGTAATAGAAAATTTTAGTCTTTTTGAATGTAAAGGGCCGTGTCCCTACTTTAGTTTTCAAGACATTGTTAAGATGGCCATGTGAGACTAGTACACTTCCGCTGTGTTTTTAAAGTGTTATCTTCAATGGAGCTGAATGTTTGGATTTAAATAAGTTTTAATTCTGCACTATTTTCCTTATATCGAATGTTATGATTGCTATGAGGCTTATATGAGACCCTTTACGCCGTGTCGCTTCCGGGGCATAGGTCCGGGTCGTGACAAACATGGTATCAAAGCATAAGATTTTAGAAATGATCTTAGGGTTGATGTCTCACAAGCCACGTCTAGTTTAGTCTTATTCATCGGTGTGTGTCGCGACAAATCAATGAGAGTGAAGGTATAGGACGTTAGAAAGTTACACTTCTTTCATTTTTCTTGAAGTCGTGCCTTAGAGTTTAGTTCTATAAGTGTCCTTTTCCTAATACTTCTCTTTTGTTTATAGGATATGAAGACAAGAAGGATGCCCGCAAGGAGAGTGGAAGAGGAGAATTTGAATGAGGGAGTTCCTCCCTAAGGTCATCAAGGTACTCAAGGTGACCAAGTCCCTCAAGGCAACCACGTTTCGGTGGATCCCCCGGCCATGACCAATGAAGAGATTAGGTCGGATTTTATAACCTTAACCCAAGCCATGACCGCTCAAGTTACTAGAGATGTGGGGCCTAGGGTGAATGCTAATGAGAGTACCATGTCCTTAAGGTTAACAAACTTTGTGAGGATGAATCCTCTGAAATTTCCTGGCTCTAAGGTGGGAGAGGATCCCCAAGAATTCTTGGATGAAGTATATAAGATAGTCAATGCTATGGGAGTGACCTCTATTGAAAAAGAGGAGCTTTCCTCCTACCAATTGATGATGTTGCGCAAATTTGGTTCACTCAATGGAAGAGAAATAGGCCTATAGGAGCAAGGTATATAGATTGGGAGTTGTTCAAGGAAGCTTTCCTTGGTAGATACTTTCCCCGTGAGAAGAGGGAGGTTAAGGTGGAGGAGTTCATAAACCTTAGGCAAGGTAGTATGAGTGTGGAGGAGTATTCCTTGAAATTTACCCTATTGTCTAAGTATGATCCATCCTTGGTGTCTAACCCTAGGGATGAGATGAGTAGGTTTGTTACCAGTGTATCTGACCTAGTTAAGGAAGAGTGCCATATGGCGATGCTCCATGATGACATGAATATTTCTATACTTATGGTCTATACTCAATCTATGGAGGAGTCCAAACTTAAGAGGAAGGATAGGGAGTTGAAGAGGTCTAGGCCTGATGATCAAGGTAAACTTAGGTCCAAGAAGAGAGCTCCAAACCAAGATTCTTCAAGCACTCCTAGGGTCAACCAACAGACAGGTAGTGGACCTCCATTTGCGAAACCTACTTGTCACAATTGTGGGAAGAAGCATCATGGGAAGTGCCTAGTCGGTACTAGTGGGTGCTATAGATGTGGAAAGAGTGATCACCAAGTGAGAAATCTTCCTACTCTTAGGCTAGAGGAAGGGAGGCGAAACAAGCTTCTCTTAGTGGCCCGGATCTTAATTCTTCAAAGAGGAACCATTTCATGCTCTTCAAGCTAACAAGGACAAAGGAGATAATCCAGATGAAAGCACCGATAAGTAATAGTTCCTTATTTTCATGAAAGTCTTGTTGAGGTTCTTAAGTTGTTTTTCATGTTAGCCTTAGTTGGGTTTTTTCCTAAGAGGGGGATGGTATGTTGAATAGTAGGTTGTGGTGAGTTTTGATATCCTTATCACTTTCTTCTATTCCTATTCAAGCTTGAGACCAAAAGTTCCTTGTAACTTGTTTCATGTTTAGGAGTCATGTGTGGAAATGAGTTTCCATGTTCTCCTTATGTCATGCATGTTCATGATGAGTTTTGTGTATATAAGAAAAATGAGCTTTCATGATTTTGTTCCTCATGTTGATATGCATCTATGATGAATTGCCTAATTTCTTCATGAGTTGACTTGTTGAATATGGTTAATTGTATTCTTGAAAAGAGTTGCATAAATTGCCTTACGGTGTTGTAATGAGCATGATGTGAGTTGGAAAAGGAAGTTCCTCTAACGAAATGAGAAATGTTGATGTTTTTGTGCATTATGAGTTGGTAGAAGTAGTTCCTACTTTCTTGTATATACTTTGAGCTTGTTGTGGAGTTGATGTTTCCTCCTATAATTATGCATTTATATTGATGTGTCATGCATGATGGGCAGCTAGTCTTGAGTCTTTATTTCTTTAAAGTGTTTAAAGTGTCATTTGAGGATGAATTTTCCTAAGTGGGGGATGATATGACGACTCGGAAAATCATAGGTTAAACTAGAACCTAAACATGGGGGTTAACGTCAAGATTTAAGGTCAAGGGCTAAAGGTTTTGGGTGTAGGCCATGGTGAGGGGCCAAGGCTCCTTCAAAACTAGGCCTAGCCACTGCCTCACATCACCATGAGGGTCTTCATGACCCATGGTGGCCAACATGAGCCGTGATACCACCCGTGGTGGCAAGGCAGTGTGCCCAAGTTTGGTGCCAAGCCAAGGCACCCCTTCACGAGCCACTTCACGACTCGTAGTCATGACCACAGGCTGTGGGAAGGCCTGTGGGATTGCCTTAGCTTGTTGAGGGTTGTGTCTTGATGAAGAGGCTACTGCCTCAAAGACCACGGGCACCATCACGAGCCGTGGTGCCCAAGACGGTCCGTCAAAGTGGACGTGAAGCTCACTTGGCCACATGGAAGGCAATGCAACTTTGACTAGCTACTACCCCCATGACCACGACAATCAACACGACTCGTGGTCTTGACCACTGATCGTGGGAGATCTCGTGGTCATTCCTTAGGCCCTTTAGGGCTTGTCAAGGTTGGGAGACACACTGGTCAAGGGACCACAGGTACCACCACGACCCGTGGTGCCCCTCACAACCCATCAAAGTGGGTGTCGTCCCTGACGGGGCAGCCTAAAATGGGGACATTTAGGAAATTTCGTTTTAATTAATTATTAAGTGGGGCTGATTTTAAATGGTTTATATCATATATATATATTTATATATAGTTTTAAGTCTTTTAACAAGTTATTTTACCCCTTATTTCTCCTAAACCCAAATCAAAACAAAAGAAGTTCTTCCTTTCAAAAATTCTCTCTCTAGAAGTTCCCAAAGAAGAAGAAGAAGAAGAAGTGGGAGCTAGGTTTTAGATTCAAGGCATTTCTTCATCAAATTTCTTGGGGAATCTTAATAAAGGTATGGAGATCTTTCATCTAGGGGTAGCTTTCACCCCCTAGAGTCCATTCAAAGTAAATTTTCAAAGTTTTCAAGTTCATGAAAAAAACCTAGGGTTTTACTCAATATCATGGGTTCCTTGTTCAATTAATTTAAAACGGTTATTAATGGCATATTATAATTTTGTGAGTGTTTAATTGATGATTTATGATAAAAATACTCTATGAACCCATGAATTCTCTCAATTCCTAAATTGTGCCTTTATGAAGTGGGTTTGTTGATTATAAAAGCTTATGATTGGAATATGTCTAAATTGCTTTGGGTTATTGAATTGTATCGTTATCTATGCCTTAATTATTGTGAATTTTTGGTGAGTTGATGATTTGTGACCATGACCTTAAGAGTGCAAGTTATGACCTAATTACATATTGAAGTAGAATTGTACTTGAGCTATTGATCCACTTGAAAGGTGGAGGTGTTTAATTACTATGTATGATTATGAAGTGAGTAAATGTGTTATTATTGAAAGGCTATTTCTCAATTTGAAACTCATGTATGATGATGATGGAATGTGAAGTATTGTCTTCTATATATTGTATCTCTTGAATTGGTAGGCTTATGTATCCTAACGTTGTATAAATGAATGCAAATGTGAATGTGATCTCTTGAGGTTGTAGACCTAACGTTGGTAGCCTTATTATGAATGACTAATGAGGTATTTTAGGCTATGTCTTGAACCAGTAGACCT
Source organism: Solanum piurae (assembly GCA_029582685.1). NCBI lineage: Eukaryota > Viridiplantae > Streptophyta > Magnoliopsida > Solanales > Solanaceae > Solanum > Solanum piurae. Next base: position 5,209 of record JAJOOO010011794.1, on the reverse strand, counting down.
AATGGTGGTGGCCTTTCACGATGAGTCCAGAAACAAATGTGAATGTAAATCCTTAAAACGTCAGACCTAATGATGGTGGCCCTTTCTTTTGTGAAATAACGAACCTAGAAATTATAGACCTAATGGTGATGGCTCTTTCTAGGAAGGTTAATGAGCTATACTTAAATGTACCCTGAATCGGTAGACCTAATGGTGGTGACCTTTCATGTGTAATGTGCTTTGGGTCGGTAGGCCTAATGTTGGTGGACCTCTCAAGTACAATGATGCAATGTGATTGAAATACTCTATGGGAATATAGGCTAAGCACCGAGTGGATATGGTAAAATGGAAAGTCTCCCAATGTTAGGCTATGGTTCCAATGAACATCTTCTTATCCCATATCTATGTGCCCACAAAGGCTATTAGCTAGTGGATTCCATCCAAGATAATGTTACCGGTCTTCCTTAGGCAAGTAGACCACCTTTTTACGGTGTGGAGCTATACGACACCGGATTCCATGTCTAGCTTACATGGTTTATGTCGGTTAAACGCTTATTCCCATCATGTGAGATGTGCATTATGGTTTCTTGAGAAGTTCTATGAAATGTGGGTAGTAGTATGGGATGTCATCCATGCATTGCACAAGTAGGCTTTGAGAGGGTCATAGTGAGTTCTCTAAGTCTTAATGACTATTGTATAAAAGTCCTCTAAATGAAGTTATTGAAGAATGTTGACTCTTAAATGTTTAATGTGATGATGCATGCCATATTTGGGTTATATTATGAGTTATTTTCTCTTTTCATGCCTTATGAAATGATATGTCTCTTTTGTATTGATATTATGTAAAAGTGAAAAGGAATGAATGGTAAGTTCACTTTTGGTGACCTTAATGTAGTACCTTGGTGTGGATGGTGGTATGGGACACTATCCATACATTGCACAAGGTATAGCATTAGGGTTAATTGAGGTGAAGGTCTAAGGTAAGGTAATGGTTTACATGTTGATATTGTTCAATTGTGATGTTATGACTTGTATGATGATTATACTTGTGTTGTATGTCTATTATGCTATTGTACGTGATATTTCTAAAAAAGTGGCATAATGCATGGTTTCCAACCAAATGTCCCCTTTAAAGCATGTTTTTGCATGGTCATCATACTTAGTACATTTTTATGTGCTAACCCATATTTCTCTTATTTTACTACAAGTGTAGGTTCCGGCAAGTGATTGCTTCCATCTGGATTGAAGTGCTTATATTGAGTCTTCCTCCAAGACTTGGTATGTCCTCATGGATTTGAGGACATGAACTTTTATGTTTCCTTTTATTCATGTAATAGACAATTTTGGTGTTTCAGATTGTAAAGGTTCGTGTCCCTACTTTATTTTTCAAGACATTGTTAAGATGGCCATGTGAGACTAGTAGACTTCCGTTGTGTTTTTAAAGTATTTTCTTAAGTGGAGGTTAATGTTTGGGTCTAAATAAGTTTTAATTCTGCACTATTTTCCTTATATCGAAAGTTATGAATGCTATGAGGCTTGTATAAGACCCTTCGGGGTAAAGTACGCCGTGTCGCTTCCGGGGCATAGGTCCGGATTGTGACATATATAGGTGTATAAAACACATACAAAACAACCCCCACTTAAAACTATTCGAATAGGAATTTACCGAAAAGTCCCTCAACTTGGCGTTCCCGTCCTGGCACCACGACCACTTTGACTGCTCATCAAGGGTACCACGGCCCATGGTGGTGCCTGTGGTCCCTTGACCAGTGGTTCCCCCCACTTGCAAAGCCCCTAAAATCTAAGGCACCTTCACGACCACTTTGACGGACTGTGGTCAAGACCACATATCGTGAAGTGGCTCATGGACTTGGGGCAGTAGCTTCGCCTCAAGGCCTTGCCTCCCATGAGACTAAGTAGTCTTCACGGACTGTGGTCAAGACCACTGGTCGTGAAGGTGGTCGTGAACCCTTAGGCAGTAGCTTGCCAAGGTTTGTCAGCCTTAGCCCTTTGGCTTGGGCTTGCCCTTTTGCCTTGGTACTTGCCCTTACCATGCTCAACCAAACTCTAAATGGTCTTCTATATTAAGAGGTCTAATACGTGCCTTGACGTTCATCCACTAAACCCCTCATTCTAAGCATATAATTTCTTATGTACGACTCTATTTCACATACATTAAACCTTACAACCCTAGCTTATGGCTCTAGTTTGGTCTACTAGTCTCCGGGGTGTTACAATAACTATGCACGAAAACCATTAATACATGATAAAAGGGACATTTCATTTCAAAACATGCAATTTCTCAAGCTTAAACATCATCATAGAGATAGTTTGTAACACTCCGGAAAATGGTAGGTTAAACTAGAGCCTAAACGTAAGGTTAATGTAACAACCCTCAAAATGAAGTAGGATAAAGTAGAGCCTCACATGGGTTTTATGCATTAATAAATTGTTAAAATAGTGAAGAATAGCCTTTTTAGTCAGTTTTAAAGAGTTTGGAAGTCAAATGTCAAGGGACGACCAAGACGTTCGGAAACTAGTCTTTTGCGTGTTGGTGTGTTCTAGTATGTTGTTCATATTTTTATGTGTTGTTTGGAATCTAAAATCAGTGGAGGTGACCCTAGTGTCTTAATAAATGTTTTTAGGGTCAAAACTTTTGGGTACGACTCCCCGGGAGCACCCTAAGGGTCCCCGAGGAGGACCCCAACCTTTGGCCAAACAAGCTGCCAAGGCAGCTTGAAAATGCACATGGAGGGAGCATGTCCGCGTCACGGACTAGATCCACCATAGGACAAATACTTTGTTCCACATCGCGGACGTGTTGCGGACTCTTCTGTCTCAAAATTTAATTTATGAAACTCCATGGAACACCTCCGCGTCGCGAACTTGATCCCCGACGAAATCTGCGAAAATAAAACTCAAGTTTGACTTGTTTAAAAGTTCCAACTAAGTGAACGGTAGTTTGGGGAATTATTATGAACGGTTATTCTACATATTTTAGGGTATTTTAATTTGGTTAAAACCCCAAAACCTATAATTAGACCCCATTGTTCAAATTGACCCTTCCCTCTCAAAAATAGATTCTCTTAAAAACTCCATTGAAGACCATGATGAAGATCAAGCTAGAAGATGGGTTTTCAACTGATTTCTTCTTAAATTTCATGGGTCTTCAATAATTAAGATATGGTAACTCTTGATTCTTGAATAACCTCTCATTCAAGGAGTTCTATCAAATATTTTCAAAAGTGAATCACAGACCAAAATTCCCAATTTTCAATCCAAACATGGGTCCCTTGTCAAAAGATTTTCTAAATCATTCTATTAATTAATTAATGTAGAATTAAGGTTTTTAACATAATTTTTAAATGAATTCTTGAGGAACCCATGATCCCCAAATTCTCAAAAATTGGACTATGATGTGGGTCTTTGTGAATATGATCTCTATTGGTGAAATTATGTTTAGATTAGATTGTATTGATGTTTCCTATGATTATCTATACTTATTCATGTTGAATTGTTGGTATATTGACGAGTTGAGAACTATGGACTTATGGGTAAAGTTATGGGTTGATCCCTTTATTTATAGAATTGTACTTAGATGATGTTTATGTTATTTAATTACATTGTTGATTCGTATTTCTATCTATGTAAATTGATTATGAATTGTTGAGGATTGATCCATTGTGATCATGGCTTGGAGAATTGGTAAGTTGACCTAACTTCTTGTCTATAGTATGAGAATTGATGTTGTGTGGTTTGGTCCACTTATGGTGGCGGTGTTCACTTATTTTCTATCTATGCATGTTGAGATCATGTCCTTGAAGGCAATATATGTGAAGTGAATTCATGATTATGATGTATATGTTTATAAAGTTGTGCTATGAAGGTTATGTATGAATTCATCAATCCTAGCATGATGTTTAAAGTTTGTTGATGATGAGGAGTATAATGTGAATGATAATATTAGGGATTAGGTGTTGTCTACATGATTGATTATGTTAAGTACTATTGTGGAATGACGCCTACCTATATGACCCATATATGAATGTGTGATCATATACATGTAAGGAGTACCTATTCAATATTGAATATTTCCTTGTCTCCTATGATGAAGTGTGGGTGTGTGTTCTAGAATCCCTAAAGGCTTTATATGTGAATTGCTCATGATTTAGGGACATTGTGAATGTGTTGTGATCCCTTGAAGGGAGGTGCACTCAATATCAATGTTTTTGCTATTATGTCACTACGACGACCAATATGCACACACACACTCTACATGTATAGCTATGAATATGATGTGTTATGGTGTCTATTAAAAAGTTAGCTCTTATATGCACTCTTACATCTTATTATGCATGCAAAGTGTATGATTATCAAGGTATGAATATGTGTTTCATAAAGGTATTTATGTGAAACGCTTTCTCACATATGTACGCACACACACATGAATGAATGAATAAGGTTTATGATAATCTAGTGAAAATGAGTCTCTTGAAAGGTTTCCTCAATTGTACTCTAAACTAGACTATGTTATGAATTTGGTATGACTATGTGAAATGTCATTCTCACATAATGTAGGTTCTATGATGAAAGGTCATTCTCATCTTAGAAAGGTTTGAGCTATATGATATGAGGGATTAAGTCCCTAAAGCCTAATTTATGAACTAATGTTAAATAATGGCTTAAAGATGTTTAAAAAGGGAGTTGGAGCTTAGCACCGAGTGAACATGAAAAATGAGAGTGGGGGCTTCACGTTTAGCAAGTCCGGCTTACCACAAGAGGACCTTCACGTTTAGCAAGTCCGGGTTCCCAACGTAGATGTTTTCTCATGAGATGGAAACCTCCACTCCTAGAAAATCAAGGTTTTCTAGTAGCAATCTCCTTGTTCCATATCTACGTACCCCCGTAGGTCTTAGCTTAGTGGATCAACTAGATAGCTATTATATATGTAGGTCCTACCTTGGCAAGTAGTACCCTCTTTTTTCGGTGTGGAAGTAGAACACCGGAATCCATGTAGCTTACATGGTCTATATCGGTTAGGGCAATGTCTCCCGAAAATTAAGAAATGAACTAAGATAAGAATATGAACTCTAGTCATGATTTCTTGAAGAGTTACTTAGTGTAGGTAGGACTATGGATCCTACTTATGCATTGCACAAGTGGACTCTAAGGGAGGTTATGATTAGGCTCTTTATGTAATGAAGACTATGGTCTATGTATGTTAATATGA
>JAJOOO010011793.1:0-18408 GCA_029582685.1 Solanum piurae | reverse complement strand
GTAATAATAATAATTGCAATGTTAGTCCTTGTAATTGTCATTTCTAAAAGTTAATGTACAATTCTTTTTGCACGCTGTACAACTAATTTAATGCAGTCAAAAGTTAATGCACAAAACTCTATGCACGTTGTACAAGTAATTTAATACAGTGTTAGTCATTCTAACTCTCATTTCTAAATAAGAGTAATATAATATGTGTAATCAGCATGTGAACATACAAATTGAATGAATAAGATTTGATTCATTCCCTCAACCTTTCTCTAAGTGTTCTTAACTCCCATTAATGGAGTCTCTCAACAGACATGTCGTTACATTTTTTCATGTTAGGTTAGCCAATTAACGACCATACAAATAATAAATGATAATCTCTAATAACTTGAATAAATCCGCACTTTAATTTTCTTAACTAACCGACAAATCAACAATTAATTTTATTTTCCTGTTTAACATGTAATAATACTTTGTCAGTTCATACTTTTGTCGTTTGTCCTAAAACCTCCACTCTAGTAATTACCAAGTGTCATAAAATATAATAATGACAAGTTTTAGTCTATTTCATGGTCTAACTTATTTGTTCCTGAGAATCATCAGATTACGATAATCTAAAACAATTAATTAATTACACAGTATTGTCCGCTGTTTACAAATATAAACAAGGGCGGAGCTATAGTCTAAAGTAGGGATTCAAACGAACCCAATAGTTTTTTTGTAAATTCTGTATTTATCTTAGAAAACAGGGGCAGAGTTACATTAATTTTTTTATTTGATTTGAAAACTTTCTTACATAAAGTGCTCCTATCGAAGGTATTTAATGGTTTCAAGATTAAAAGGAAATAATTGAAAAGAGATTTACTATTCAGATTTTTTGAACAATGAAATAGAACAGAAGAGGAAAAACTAATTCTCCTCCACAAGCATATATTTCTCTTGTTTGGCGTCAACTATTTGTTATGTATACAAACTATCAAGGTGTGTATATATGTTCATATCCTGACTTTGCTTTCATTCTATACTATTTACTACTTTATCAATTCATAATATCTACCGTCATCATCAATTAACAAATAATTTATTTCAAGATATGGGACCTATTAGATCAGCGGTTCTACCCTTATAAGGTATGACTAATTAAGATGATTAAATCTAGAAAAGGACATGTTTAAAGTTAACTAACAGATAACACATGAAAGAACAATATATGACATATGAACATTAAAAGCCTATAGCACGCCAAAAAGAATTAGCAAAAGCAATAATCTTTATTTCAAAAAGGCAATTTTTAAGACAATCACATGACTTTCCTCTTTAAGTACAACAATTCCTCCGGAAAATAAAATCAATGAAAAAGTTAAAAGTTTAGAATGTATTCTTCTAGAAAATAAAATTACTGAACAAGTTAAAATTTATAAATGCATTCCTCCAGCAAGAACTAATCGCCAAAAACACCCAGAACAACATAATAAGAATTCTCCAAACTTTTCACTAATCTCTTAAAAAAAGCTCTTCAAATAAATGTATTTATTTAGAATAAATTTTAATGACGAATTTTTTCATGAGTATATAATATATTTTTTATAAAAATATATTTAAAAGCCTAGCAACCTTTTTTCCATCACCCAATTTAATTAAATTTGTCACCCCCTACCTATTTTTTAGTAGTGATTCTATTTTAGGAAAACAAATTATTTTAATTTGATCAATGAATCACGTTTCTTATGCAAGGAAAATATTTTCTTGATTATTAGTTTACTTCAAAATATCCTTACAACGGAAAGCACTTCCGACGAGAATGTTTCTCCATTCTCTTTAAGGGAGGCAATTTATTGGGTCCGATCAATAGTTCACATCCCTTATTTATAACGACGACTATCATGAGTCTGAATAGAATAAAATGAATACATAATATTCATATAACAATAACTAATTAGCTTGAACTTGAACCATATATAATCGAGTCGATTAAGCCCGTTAAGAATGCACAAAAAATTGTTCATTCCACAGCAAAATCAGCTATATGAAGCCAATTTCTTTGGAGGAGCTCTACGATCTCTTCATCTCTGAATATTGTAACATGTTATAGTAAGTATCAAAAATAAATTAATCATATGGTTGTATTAATAATATTATATGTATATATATGTTCTAATTATTACAATAATAATGTTACATATATATACCTTGATTTAGAAGGAGACTTTGGGGGTTGGTGGCAAAAACGAGGGCCTTCATCATATCCTTCACATGTGATTTCTCCATATTCATCTCTATAACAAACTACACCCGTTGACTTATCTTCAAATACCTATATATTCATATAATAAATATATTACGAAAAATCAGTAGACGTTTGTACATGAATTGATTGATATTTGGAAAAAAAATTAGATCTTGCGTTTAACTCAATTCAAAACTTAGCTCATGAATGAAGTATTGCTCAAATTCATATAAAGAAACTATTCATTTCTATTTCACGTCCAAAACTGGACATATGATGTATGGACAATTTAATATGAAGGTCCAACATCAATTCATAATAGTTGAGATGAGTCATATTCTGATACATATCAAAATAGACTCTAGGCCTAATATAATTTGATATAATATCAAAGCAGACAAAAGTCTTAGGCATCGAATTCCACCATCACCATTATTAAAAAGAAATGAAATACCTTAAGCCCATTTTTCGAAGTTAATTTGATTTGATACGAATTGGTTGATGTTATTGTTGTTGTTGATGATGATGATGAGATGTTGTTTGAAATATTGTCATGAATACTTGCAAATACCACTTGTCTGTGGACAGGCAGCCTTATTGTCCTTGTAGTAAAAGATGATTTGGTAATTAGAAAAGGTGTTGAAAGAGAGTTTACCACAGCCATTGATCTTAATGGAGAGAAGAAATAGAGTGAGGAAAGGAATGCTTGTTTCTGCTATGCAGTATTGTTGTTGAGGGACTTTATATTATATAGTATTTTTAAAATTATTTTTTATTAATCAAGATAATATATATTATAACTTGATATGTATTAGTACAAGTAAATGACAGAGTTGTTACAAAAGATGAAAGAATTTTTTATTTTTTTGGAAATGGACTAAAAAGAAAAGTAGGACAAATAAATTGAAATGAAGGGAGTAATACTTGTTTGGATAGTTGTTATCTATTGTATAACATTGTTTGAACTTTTTTGATACAATGTTAGTTTTGATTATTATTTTTTGAATTTTGTTGTATCATATTGTTAAATTCATTATGTTATGTAACAATTAAAAGTTTCATTTTATGTAATGACTTGATGTGATCATGTTGCTATATTTTTTTTTCTTATTTTGTCGTATAGTATCTCCGCTGGTGCTGTATAAATTTTTATATAAAATAAGTTTCCTTTGGTAACTCTTTTATATGTGATGAGTGTCTTGTGTAGTTCTGATATTCCACTTACTTCATTTATTATTTAATAATTCTATTTTATTCTTTATCCAATATTTTTTTAATAATAATTTTGCCTCGTATCTTCTTTTTAAAAATATTATTATAAGTTTATTCTTTAGATTTTAGATCAATGACATAGTGTTACAACATAAAACAATACAATTATCCAAATATTATACTTATTAAACCAATACAATATAAAATAACACCATAGTCAAACCAATAATATATATATATATATATATATATATATATATGATCTTCTAGAAACATAGTGAGTTTCAAGTCGGAAAAAGAGGTTATAGTGCGTTGACTGTCAACATAAAATAGATCAACAATGATAACTTCTATATAAGTAATAAATAAATAGCGAAAGGAATATAAATACGAATTATAATTTATTGTTGGCAATAATTATTGGGTCTAGTCCATGGTGTAAGAATTTATTTATTTTCATATTAAATTACGGTTAGGATTATTTGTGAAACTTTTTGCATCCCTAAAGGTTATCTAGGCTACAGATAAAGCGAATTCATTCTTTGTGAGAATTTTCGACAATCTGTGACACGAATTGTGATTGTTATAGATTCGCTTCAGCTTTAAAGAAATTCGTAAATCTCTAGAAATATTATTTACGATTCACTTATTACAAATATAATGTAGCTTTATCATTCCTTTCGTTTTTTGTCTTAATTTTTATGATTATAAATCATGTCACGAAAACTAAATTATTTATGAAATTCAATAAAATTGAAATAACTTTTGATGGTGGTGAGGAGTCATGAGTGATAATCAAGATCTTATCAATTAATAATGTTATATTGTATTTGATTAATTTTCTTGGAATGAATAAGAAGCTACCTAACCTATTGGCTGAAAAAGTATCTGATCATTCTTTTATATCTCTTTATCTGATCATTACTTAATTAGAAAAATGAAATTTATAATACTATGTATGAAGACATAACTTGTCTTTTCCTTAATATATTTTAGTGGACCTCGTTAGCACCACGTATGTTTGTAATATAACAACTTCTTAAGGTAGTTAAAATGTCATTCTAGAATAAATTGACTTATATATTATTTTATTCTATCATACAAAATGTCTTCTTTATTTCCTCTTATTAACTTTAATTTGTTGTATAATAGTACTAGGCAAAATGGAATGGCATTATAATAACAACAATGATAAATTCAATATGAATATTGATGCAAGTTGAATATTATAAAAAACTTGTATATGAAGCCGAGCTAAGAAGTTGTAGACTTTTCATCGAGTCACTATTTTATAGGCTTGGAAATTAGTGTTTGGAATGAAGGCGTGAAACTCAAAAATCTATTAAAATGGAAGTACAAGACTCCGCTTGAAGAAATACTTGGAGTAGGGGGAAGGACTCACTTGCAATGTGAGATGCTAAGCTTGATATGACAATAAGTGAGAGATTATATTGTGACCAAAACTCGAGCAACATTTAGCCTATAATTTCAAGGTTCAAGGTGTTGGAGATGCTAAGCTTGATGTCATAACAAATGAGAGGTTATGACCACAACTCGAGCCAATACATTCAACCTATAACTTCAAGGATCATTGTTTTGGAGATGTATGGAGATGGATGCGACCACAAGTGGGAGATGTGTTCATGCAAACTACATCACATACTACACATGGTCACGTGCCGTTCAATTTGGGCTAGTTTTGCAATTCTTTGAAGTGCAACATTTGAGCCTTTTATGTAATAGTTAGGTTAATTAGACTATAAATAGGTCAAAATAGATCATTTAATTCTCATGATGAATTGAGTATATTCTTGAAGGAGTTTGAGGCTAAGATTTTAAATTTGTTGCTTGACAATATTTGATGAAATTGTTTTGTTGAGGATCATTATATTTCTTTTAAGGGTGTATGTCTCTATAATATAAATGCTTATTTGGTAATCTTAATAGGAGATTTTGAATTTGATATAACTATTATATTTTGATTTTGATACAACTATTATTATTGTCTATTAGTTCCATTTTTGTGTCTTGTTTTCTATAGAATTGGTGTTTTGTAGAATATAGTGGTTGGGGGTATTGATTCATACAACCATTGTGCTCAATTCTTATCCATCTAATGTCATTCTTCCATGTTTTTATCTTTATTTATTCTTTTGTTTTTTTTATCCGATATTGTATCATCTCATAAGCTAGTGAGATTTGAGGAGGGTAGGATATACGTAGATCAAACTCTTATTTTTGTGGGGCAAATAGACTACCTTCAACAGACCAACGACTCAAAAAAAATGTTTTTAAAACAAAATTATATAAAAAAAAATATGACAGCAAAATAACAAGATATACAAAACAAATATTAAAACAACAAATAGTAATATTGTTAATAGCTCTCCCACACAAAAACAAAAAAGTTTATGATGTTGAAGTGAACTCTCGGTAGATAGGACACCATATAAGAGATATTATGTGACTACTAAATATAATAGTATTAATAAGGAGAGGAGGTGGCTAGCCCCCTACCTCTCCCACATCAAGTGTGAGTATACTCAATTATCTTCTAGTCTTGATCTATCCTAATTTTCGGCCTTCAAACCCTTTAATCTAGGTTCATGATCTCAGACAACTGAAGTTGTATCATGTTGTGCATGTCTAATCATCTCTTTCAAGTTTTTTTTGGCCTACTTTTACCTCTTCTAATTTCTGCTACAACAAACCTTTCACACATTTTTACTGATGTATCCACACACCTCTTCTTCATTTGTCCGAACCATCTCATTCTCATTTTCCTCGTGTTGTTTGCCACAGAGGCCACTCTCATCTTACCTTATATAACATCATTCCTAATCATATCTATCATAGTATGTCCACACATGCATTCATCCGAGCATCCTCGTTTGTCAATGATATTGTCTTGTTGGTTCCTGGTCAATGTGTACCAAAACGAGATTTTTTAAATAACAAGTGTTTGGACCACCAAGAAGGATTCAAAAGAATTTTTAAAAAGGTTTTTTTTAGTAAAACAAAAGAGATGCTTTTTGAAGGGATGAATATAATAGGAGAAGCATGTAAAATTATTAATGGATACTGAATGCAAGTTGTCACGTGGTTTCAGGTCTGCTTTTATAATTTCAAATTTATAGATAATTTATAATTATGAATATATTTATATTAGTACTTGATGAACGATGACATTGTTGGGACCATAAGCTGAGCAGACAAATCAACTCATAAAATCATGATCGATCCAACATATAAACACAAAAACAATAGGTAGAATCGTCGCAAAATATTTGTATCTGAATTAATATCAATGTACTTTATGTCTTGTACAAAAGTCGATGTTTGTCTTACTTTCATCACATGAACTTTAAGTATACCAAATATTTCTTGCAAAATTAATCAATATGATAGTTATAAATGATTAAGTTGTTTATTTATCGTTGAGTCTTTGGCCAAAATCATCCTTAAACTACATCTTTAAAGTATTATTCTTAGCAGAAAACATCCTTCAAGTATTTAAAAGTGAACAATTTTCATCCTTCTACTTGAATTTATCAGAAAACTAACAGAACTCACGAAAATCAAGTCATCCCGCCGTAATTATTATTCTTAGATAGGCCAAAAATACTATCGTGAACTTTTTCGGTAATTGAGTTTAGCATTATTCAAAATCTTTTAATTTGACTGCTTTTTTTTCATTTATTTTTCATGTAATTTGATATTAAAAATATTATTAGTTGAACTATGTTTCTTCTTAATTGAATATGTTAGAAGCGGCGTTTGTTGGTGACTTCCGCTTCTAATAATGTAGAATGAAACTCAAATGCGAGACATAATCAAAATTTTGATCACTTCAATATTAGATTGCCCAAAAATTTATTGATCTAAATACAATTTGGCTTTGAAAAAGGTAAAGATAATTAAGCTCCAGCTTCTTCCGTTACTAAATGAGGAAAAGAGCATATCATGTATCCTCACACCTTCCAAACATTTTTTGTTTCACTAAGCAATGGTGTCTAAGATTTTTAATATTTTTTTTCCAGGAACTTCTTATAGCAGGTAATGAAATTATGTAGGAAAACTTTTGTTGATAGTCACGTGAATGACTCATGTTTTTGTAGGATCCCTTAGTTTTTTAACGATATCTAACAGAAGGATGGAAATTGTTAACTTTCAAATACTTAGAGGATGTTTTTTGCCAAAAAAGATATTTTAAGGATGTAGTTTAAGTTTGGGATATAGTTTAAAGATATTTTGATCAAAAACTTTTTATCATTCGATATACACTCTGTCTCATGAAAAAAGATATAAAAATATATCACTCGCACATAGAGATGGACTACATAGTGAGAAATTAAAATCAGATAAAAAATCCGAGCATCATTCTGAATTGGCATAATATATAAATATGTCTTTTAACTTGACCTCATTTCACGTTAATGCTATCTAACTTTGGGTGTGCACAAGTATACATTTCAATTTGTATACAATTGAACAAATAGACACACACACGTTCTAAGTGACATCCTACATGGCAATTTGTGTTCTACGTGTATTATGACACATAGGTCTCATATGTCAACTTGTTTAACTTTATATAAGTTCAAGTGTCAACTTGTGCAAACCCGAAGTTGAAAAACATAAATGTGAAATGAGGTCAAGTTAAATGGCACATTTATGTATTATGCCTTCTGAATTTCCATATTTGGTTTTGTTTCACACAGCCCAACTTTCAACACTCGTATCTCCTTAATCCGATATCTGAATTTTACAAATAATATATCGTTGGAAGGATATTAGAAATATCTTTCTGGTGATATAAGGCTCACATAGTGAAGTTTCCTATACATGGAGATAATATAGTCGAAAAATAAGAACATTATATTCATCTTATTTTTCACAAATCTTTTGTCATGCAACATCTCATTGTGCAAATCTAACTATTTTTCGAACTTCAAGTCACACAATGGTGAAGAAAAACGCATCTATACTTTGCTTTCATACCAAGGTTATAAATAAACTCGGAGATTACAAAAACCATCAAGCATCGAAAATGCCAAGGAGGGAATAATCAATTAGAAGCAACATAGGGCGTGGGAAGGGTAGAATATACTCAGATCCTTACCCTATATCTTTAGTGAGATTGTTTCTAATAGACTCTCGATTCAAAATGAAAGTATCTGACACAGGATTGTAAGAAAAGAGACAACAAAGTAGCAAGATACAGATGCATAGTGATCAGAATACAACAACTACATACCCAGTGTAAATATGTAATGTCACACGTGTCCAGGTCTATAGATATACTCAGACCTTACCCCGACCTTTTGAGGTAAAGAGATTGTTTCAGATAGACCCTCGGTTCATAAGGAAAGCATCTGACGCAGTAAGAAAAGAGACAACAAAGTAGCAAGATAAGTCACAATCTCAACCAAAAAACAAAAAAATAAATAGGTGAGACATAAATGCACATTGACATAAAAAAGTTTACAACAGTGAAAATTACTAAGAAAACTATGTGTTGCTACAAATGAACAAAATTGGATGCTAAGTGGACAGTCCTAAGAAGAAACTAACATCTAATAGCAGCAAGCTAAGCTACATTAAATATTGAACAAAAGAAATGCCTTGAAGACACTCTTTTTTGCTCTATGATCCTTCTTTCAGTCATCCTATTAACGCGCGATACATGAGAAAATCATCTTACTTAAACATCTGAGGTTTCAAATGACTACTTGTTTTGCGTAGGATTGGATCTGCTTCGTGGTATTCTTCTAAAACTTGATTTAACTTTCTTGAGTGGTTGTTTCTCACTAATTCTTCCATGTTCATGAACTTTGAACATTTGTGATGTTGAAGAAGGCAAAGTTTCTGATGATGAGAAAACGAATTGAGCAGCTTCTGTAGAAGCATTAGGCCCTGAATGTAGTTGAATCAAGATGAAGGCTAGTACAAAAGTTACTAGTAATGTTGAATGGCACTTCATAGTAAGTAAGTTCAATAAATGTGTAAATGTTGATCTAGATTTGGTGATGAGATTTATATGTAATGTTTGATATCAATAAAAATAGAGTGGTAGATCCAATGTTTGTGGGATCATGTGATGCTTTCTCCTTTGACTGTTTTGAAGATACAAAATAAAGCATAACCTTTTTAGATGAGATGGTTATATGTTTTAATGGTATCAGAGCAGACAGAGGTCCAGTTGGGATCGAGTTTCACCACCACTCATTATCAAAATGAATTTTCACATGCTTGGCTCAGACTCAAGCACGCACGTGAGGGGCGTATTGAAGATATATTATACTAATAAGATTTAAGTTTTTAGATGAGATAGTTACACGTTTCGATATTCGGGACTCTGGATTCAAGATTAGTTATTATAGTTTCAGAGTGGTCATGTGAGCTAGCACGTGAAAAATATTTTATAAACTTTGAAGCCTGGTCAAGTGATCTACTATATTGTTTTTTAACTCTATATATCTTGAAACATCATTAAAAAAATGATTTAATTTTGTTGAAATTCATTGAGAGATAATTAATAACTACTAAAATCCAGAGAAAGATTCTGTGCTAGTTTTTTCATCCAACTAAAACTCTGTGCTTCCATTTTGTTTGTTTCCAAAGTCATGATTTTTCTGCCTTAGAAGAAGAGCAATGAATTATTATATGGAAGACATATATGTGTTTCCCTTAGAAAAAGATGCTCTTAATATTTAAATTCTCCTGTTGCAGTCTTGGAAATGTAACTCACTTGTTATTTGGCTTTATGATGATTGATTATTATTATTATTTTTATTATAGTAGCATTATAATAGGAGTACTAAATTTAAATAAAAATAAAGATGGAGGGTGTGACATCCCAGCTCCCACGTCGGTAAAACATAAGAGAGATGTTTATATAAGTAAGCAAACATTATCCACTAGTGATGTGTTTTAAAGCCGTGCATGCCTAGATTCAAAGCGGACAATATTACTAGCGAGCTGGACCGTTACAGAGGGTGTGAGGGGTGGGGGCTTGAGAGTCCTGAAAATAGAGTGGCCTTTGCATTTCTTAGTCCATTTTCAGTTTACACACATTGTTGTATTGTAACAAATTTACCAGCATAGAGTGTTTATATCAAACCAATGTGCCTTCCATTTTGCAGCATTTCTGTCTAATGGCGCGAACCATGCTACAGACACATTGTCATATTGTAACAAAGTTACTTGTATCGGGTGTTTATATCAAACCAATGTGCTCCCGTTTTGCAGCATTTCTGTCTTATGGCGCGAACCATGCTACAGAGACATGGTGCGAAAAAATTTGGGCCATACTCCATAGCATTATGTAATTCTCTTTAGCCATTACAGATATGTAAGTCAAGAATCAAGATACTTCCATGGAGGGACATAAGGCAATACGTGGAGTTGGTTCCTCTCGCCAGTTAACTTTGAGATGTCAACTTTAGCTCATGAAAATATAACTCGTCCAATAGATATATGCTAATAATGTAGCAAAGCAAGCTAGTTTCATGAAGGAACATACTACTTGTATACAAAAGATACGTAGTATCAATTGCAGTTCAGTTGTATCATTGAAGAATCAAATAATATTTAAACCGAAAGGACAGTTCTTGACTGATCAAAGTACACTTATCGAGCTTCCAGTACTATTTCTGTCTTATGTTTGTATGCAAAAAAGATAACATATACTCTATGGGTTAGAACAGGGTGACTCACTGTCACACCGCGAAACAACAAGAGTAGCTGCAAAATTTTCAGAAATGTTAGTCAACATAGTAATAAGGTAGCTTATGTGATCTAGTTCCATAGAGGAACGAACATACTGGTGTCAAATTTAGCCCATGAAACTATAAATCCGTTCAAGTTAAGAATTAAGATAGCTTATGATCTAGCAAAACGAGCTAGTTCCATAGAGGGACATTATACAGAGAAGCCTATTACAATGTGCTTATACATGTACAATATATCCACTTCTTATGTTCTACAAAAAGAAAAAAATGTATATATCAATTGAACCAAGCTAACTTCTTCAAAAAAGGCAATAGGTGTAATGACATTTTGTTCCTTGTTCCTTTATACATGTTAAGAATTTCGAATCTTGGATCAGCCTCTGAGTCTATACTAACTCGGGCTTCTACTCCCTTGCTCTATATCTACATTTCGCGAACTAGAAGGATTGAATACCCTTCTATCCCCACTCAAAAGCCTCATCAAACGTCTCAATCTTTCAGGCATTACATATTTTGATTCTTCTTCATTAATCTCCCTTGGAATATCGATCACTAACATTCCATGTGATCGATTACTCGTGGAAGCTGTCGAGTCTAAGCAAGGATTACACAAGGTGCTAACTTGAGTATCATTTCCCCAAAACAACACATTGGTTGGGAAAATGGGCAACTCAGTTTCAACTGAAGCCAAAGCCAAAGCCGAACCCTCTTCCTCTATCTCCAATGATGATTCCTCAGTCGTTGAAATCGCGTTACGACAAAGAGGGCAAGTGGAATGAGATTGAAACCACATATCAATACAATCAACATGAAATCCATGATTACATTTTGGTAAAAATCTCATCTTTTCACCTTCAGAAAATTCACAAAGACAAATAGTACATTCCAATGTTCCATCTTTGAATTCATTAACATCGAATCCAACTATAGGAATTGTTTCAAGAATCAAAGGGTCAAGACCTTTAGCACTCACTTTTCTACTTGTCCCACTGCCATCAGAATCGCTGGCGGTATCTACATACCGCCGGCGATTCAAGAACCATTTAGTATAAACATGAACTAAGAATATAAAAAACACCACTAAAAACATAAATATAATTAACCCCACCATAAACTTCCCTAAAAGGGCTAATACACCTGACTCATCTAATTTTTCCATTTCTCTAGCACAAAGTTGAAATCTTTACTTAAATAAAGGAGAAATTCAACAAATTTAAAACAAGAATGAGATGGGGTTTCTTATTAAACCTCAAAATTGAGAAAAAACATAGGAAAGTTGAATTTTTTTTCCTTAAATGAAAGGGAAATTCAACAAATCTGAATCAAGAATGAGATAGGGTTTCTTAATAAACCTCAAAATTGTGAAAAAACATAGAAAAGTTGAAATTTTTACTTAAATGAAGGGGAAATTCAACAAATTTTGAATCAAGAATGAGATGGGGTTTCTTATAAAACCTCAAAATTGTGAAAAAACATAGAAAGTTGAGATTTTTATTAGCCAATTTGGAAATGGAGGACAAAAAAAATCAAGATTTGAAGAGGGTATATGAGAAAATGTGAAAAAAAATGTTGGAATAAACTTTGGATTATAGGGGTATTAGTATTTATGAGTGTTGGAATAAGAGCTAAGACGACAAAGAAGAAGTCAAACAAGAAAATCCTCCACAGCCACCTAACTTCTAGGAGGCTTTATACTTTGACTTGACTTTTTCTACTAGTAAAACTTAGGAAAGTTGGAGAGATCATGCCAAAGATATCTACTTGACTTTCACTAATGCAAAGGCCAAAAGTTTGACATTACAAATGATTGACAAAATTTTCCAATAAAAGGAAAAAAAGGTCTTTTGTGTTTGGGGTAGGTCTAAAAAGAGTCATTTCAATTTCATCTCAAGGATATTTTGGTCCTATTTTGTTATCGTTAAATATTTGATAAATTTTAATTGTTCGATTTAACTAAAACTCGAATATGAAGGTGCAATTTCTTGGAATTGATGTGACTTTCTTTAGTATTTCTTTTTATTTCACAGTTTTGATTAAATCGAACTGTCTAATTTGTTAAATATTTAAGGGTGATAGACATAAAGGATAAAGAATATTTATGGATGTATATACAAAGGACTTATTTAGACCTTCAACAAACATAAAAGGGTCATTTTTGCCACTCTCTTTTAAAAAGAAAAAAAAAAGAGAAACTTCATAGAAATACTCCTATGGTCTTTCTTATAAAAAAATATACTTAAAAAGTAGTGTTAAGGATGAGTGGGGAAAGGTAACCTCAGTCCACTCATAGACTTATTGTTAAATTTTATATCTATTTAGTTAGAAGAGAACTTTTCTCTATTTAGTTATAACTTATGAGTAAAGATTGATTTTGGAGCAGAGAAAGTCAAATGAAACTACATATGGGAAAATTAACTAGTAGGTACAAGTTCATCATAGGTTGACCTTATTTTAACCCAAATTTGTTTAGTAAATTGTAAGCCTAGTCAATTGGAACTAGTGTATCTATCAACACAGGTCATAGTGCTAATGACTTGCAGACCACAATCTTGGTCATCCAGTGGGCATTAGTTAAAACTTTAGGCTGCAATAGGAGGAGTGGTGTGGTAGTAATGATGATATATTTATTGAATATGATGTATTGAAAGGCTAAATGTGGCCAACTTTATGACACTCAAGAATGTGAGGAACATGACTTAGTGGTGAATAGGGGTCTGTGGAACAATTTAATTATGTTACTAGAATTTCATAAACGCGAAACTTTACTTGAGTCGAGGGTCTATTGCAACCAACTTATCTACCTTTACAAGGCAGGAGTAAGACTATGTCATAGTCAGTAATCAGGTGTGTGTGTGTGTGTGTGTATGTGTATTTAACCATTCCTACTTGACTATTACACTGATCAAAGACTTGGATTATCTGGATATGCACGTAGTACGTACTGAACTCATTCATGTCATCGCGTGTGGAAGAGTAATAGGAGAGCAGATACAGGGAAAAATGAAAATTGAATATGCACTATGAACAGATTTTAGTATCTAGCAGTGTGTACAACGCAATGCAACCAACAAGATCTTGCTGAACAGATAAGCTCATAGATCCCATAAACAGCAAACTATAAAGAGAGACATTCTGGTAGAAAAGGCTACATTACATCGGAACTAAGGTTGGTTGTCTTGAGCATCTGTTTCACCCCTTGAACCCCGATCAATACTATATGTCCTCTTGCTCATATTTGCTCGTTGAACTAGCCGAACTAAGGCTTCAACCACTTCTGACATAGGTGGCCGGAACTCAGGCTCAGGCTGTCAATAATAGCATACAGGACAATGAGATAGTGTTGACTGAACTAACAGAACTAGGTTCTTGATTAACACAGCAGATTTATGAATTTGGCACACTGTCTATACAAAATATTACCTGGACACAGAGAGCAATTACATCAGCAAAGCGGGAAATGGATTTAACAGGATAGAGCCCTTTCAGTGCTGGATCAACCATCTTAGCCAAGGCATCAATATCATGGAGTTGAGGTGTTGCCCATCTAACTAAAGATTGTTCAGATCTTGGTCTCTCACTGCATCAAGAGCATACATATTGATCAATAAAGTTAAAGACTTTCTGAATTTCTTCCTGTTTATCTCTAAATAATTTGACACAATATCATGATGCCTAAGTAACTTTACCTATCAAAAGGTGTCCGCCCGGTAAGAAGTTCCAACATAACAACTCCAAAGCTGTAGACATCACTTTTTATGGTGCATTGCCCATACATAGCTACCTCAGGTGCACCATATCCAGACCCTGTATTATGGTTTAGTGCCTGCAAAGATGATCACTTTGAAACATCTTGAGAAGATGATAGTGATGTGAATCTTTTAAGAAGAAGAAATAGCTACAATTTTACCAATTGAGTAAGTAGAGAAGAGCAGGAGATAAAGCACCAGGGACCATAGAAAGACCAGTTCATTAAAATGAGTTATATGGTAGTGTTACTTCTATAGAATATACTGGATAATTCCATGCCCAAGATTTGGATAAAATTTTCTGTTTTTTACTTGACAACTTCTCTTGGAATCCAATTTATGAACCCCAGAAACTGTTGTAAAAGATTTCATGTTTCAAAGGTTTGTGCACAAAACAAAGCTTCTCCTGAAACAAATGACGTTTCAACCATGTGGTTTTTTGATATTTCTTATCTCCTTGAAAAGGACACATACACAGCCAATAGTATGTCAAAGCATGCCTATATAATACATGTGTACTTATGTGCATGCATGCTTCTATATCGAATCCACCGAAACACTTTGCAACAATGCATAAAGTAAGGAGCTTAAAGCCACCTGATCTGCATCATTAATAAGGCTTGCTAATCCAGAGTCTGATAGATGAGGATTGAGTTCCAGATCAAGTAAAATATTTGCCGATTTAATGTTTTTATGAACCAATGATGGTGAATGAACTTCATGCAGATACCTGCAAAGGATGCTTATATTAGCTAGTGAAGAAATTTGTGTATGGAAATCAGCAAGTGAACAGATATGGAAACCATATAAATTCGAAATTTGTTACACCCTTTGTTTCATTTTATATGGCAAGTATTTCCTTTTAAGCCTTTTTCAAGAAGATTGACGCCTTTCTATATTTGGAAACAATTTTAACTTCAAATTTTCATTGTTACCCCTAATGACATGCTTTTATTGCCACACAAATGACATGGCAAATTTAAGACCACAAGTTCCAGAAGTCTTTCTTTCTTTTTGAACTCTGTCCCCACTCATTCACCACCACATAAAATGAAACGATGGGAGAATTGAAGTTTTGATTAGCTTTATATTGGCAAGACCGGCATATTTAGGATACTGAGCTCTAACTAAAGGAATAAATGAACTCTTCTTTATGTTAACTTACTGGCCATCAATGTTTAAAAAAGACTTAAACTCTATAGTGGTCTTTTAATCCAACAAGTATGATCTCTAAATGCAATATTACTATGGATCCTCTAGTAAAGTTCATCACAAGTCACGACTAAGTGCTTGGTATTGACTTTCACAGAATCCCCTTTTCTTCTAGCCAGAAGATCTATTCTATGAATCTCCGGATATAAGCAGAAGATTCATGTAAACTACTAGTAATTAGCCATCAATAAATAAGGAGAAAAACATAGCATTGCTGCATGCTCCATGAATTTTACTTCCCCCTTCCAATTTATGTGACATAGTTCCAATCGGCATTGAATTTAAGAAAGAGATGATTTTTTTAAAAACTTGTGATCGATCTTAAACATGGCATAGCATTTGGCTGACTATAAAACTTTTGGAACTTATGGCCTTAAACATAACATAACATTTGTGTGGCTATAAAACTTCTCACTAATGGTAAAATGGGAAATATAAAGTGAATTGTTTCCAAATACAGAAACGTGTCATGACTGTCATCCTTTCTGGAATGAATCAATAAGGAAATAGTCCAGCATAACTGTAACCAATTGAATATAAAATATGATAAAATAATTCTGAGATTGCAAAAACTCACTCTAGTGCTCGTGCTGCACCAAGTGCAATCTTGACTCGGCTATTCCATGCTAGTGGCTTGCTGTCTTCATCTGACAGGTGCAGGAAATCATGCAGAGAACCATTTTTATGGAATTCATGAACTAGCAAGTACTGTCCATGCTCTGAACAATAACCAACAAGCTCAATTATATTTGGATGGTGCAACTGGGATGTCTCAGAAACTATATTGAGAAAATCTTCATGATTTTGGAGGGCAGACGAATTAATTTTCTTGACAGCTAGAACCTACAACATTTCAAATAACAGAAAGGAACACAATAAGTATGTAGTTTCTCTGATAATACATTTTTGCTTAAACATGTGTTAGCATTACTAAATCACCTTATGGCTTATATAGTCATAAGAAAGAAAAAAAGTTATTTTAATGGGTGCACATAGAGAGAAGTATTACTTTGCCATCATCAAACTGAGCGCAATAAACTCGCCCAATTGATCCCTCGCCAATAAGGTTTTCAACATTGAAGCTATCAGTAGCAATCTGTAGGTCTGCAATTGAAAACTGTGTAGCCCTGATTTGAGCTGTATTAATTTTCTTGGGAGGAACAATGGGTTTCGGTGACATGTCAACCTCGTCAAAGGACTTAAGGCGATCAATAGGTGGAGGTCTTAGAGTTACAGCAGTGGGAGTTTCAAATGTGCCCATGCTTACTGCGGAGGAGGTTTGATAAGGTTTCAACTCTGCAACCAAAAACAGACAATGAGTAGGAATTCCGGGAACAAACAAAACATAACAATGATCTTACCTTCTCAAAAAAAAAAACAGCAACACAACAATGAAAAAGTTAGACATAAGCAAATACAAGCTCCAACTCGGATTCCATGACATCATTGAAGTTGATAATGAGATGAGGCAAGAAAGTTATAAGAATGAACTGCATTACTACTGATGAAGTTGCCAATGAGAAGGAACTCATATTGTAAGAGACGGTTTGTTTTGTGGGGTTTTGATGGACTACAAAGGAGAGAGCAACTTCCCAAATCCCAACTATGAACCTGAAGATGATTCCTTCACTGTGCTGACAGTTACAATCTGAAGCAAGAGTTCTTCGGGTCAACTATATTCTGAAGAGTTTTTGTTTCCCAGGAAGTTAAACCATCAAGGGTAGCTGATGTTAATTTGTCAAAAAACAATCATAAGCTTTGAAGCACCACGTAATTTAGGACCTCCTCCAAAAGATCAGTTTGAATTTCTAAAGATTTTACCTATGGAACTACCAATAAAGTATAAAACTTTTGTTTCTTCAGAACTTAGGATCTTTAACATCCATACAGTTTTTCCACTTCGAAGATAAATATTTTCCAGCTTTGCTGCTTCCTTCTGTATCAATGACAACCCCTTGCAAAGTTTTGATACTACTTGCATGGTGTATGACCAATCATTAGCAAGGTAAGGATAGAGGCTTAGATATCATTTTCCATATTCCCAAGCAAGTAAGTAAGTAGTAACACCACAATTGATTATAATTATTCGTTAAGAAATATCCAAAGAGTTAAGAGAGCATTCAAGACATTTCTTACAAAATCAAGAATTATGAAAGCAAAATACCTTCTACTTTCTGTGAGGTAAGAGGAGCAAGTGGCTGCTTATCAAGTTTTTCTAGGTCTGTGGACGACCTTCTTGATCTTTTCTTGATAATAAAGAATGCTACTATTGCTCCAACAACTAGAATAG
>JAJOOO010011792.1:0-16892 GCA_029582685.1 Solanum piurae | reverse complement strand
AGTTTGAATTTAAATTTTCAAACTTTTAAAGGGTGAAATTTAAACTTTTATAGTTTTAAAGTTTGAATTTAAATTTTCAAACTTTTAAAGGGTGAAATTTAAACTTTTATAGTTTTAAAGTTTGAATTTAAATTTCAAATTTAAGTGTGAAATTTAAATTTTTATATTTTTAAAGTTTGAATTTTATTAATTAAATTGTCAAACTTTTAAAGTGTGAAATTTAAACTTCTATACTTTTAAAGTTTGTATTTAAAACTTTAAAAGTTCAAAAGTATAAATTTTTAACTTTAAAATTATAAAAGTTGTAATATTATTTGAGTAATGTTCCTAATTTTTTAATTTTAATAAAAAAAATAAAGTTTTAAAAAATATATCCGTTGGGACCCGGTCACCCGGTTTCCGGTCCGGTCCGGTACCTGTCCGTTACCGGTCCCGGACGGGTATACCATATTTTTTCCAGAATTACCTGTTCCGGTCCGTCCCGGGTCCGGTACGGTTCCGGCCCGTGGTGACCGGTTCCGGTCCGTCCCGGTTCCGGTTCCGTTGCCAGCCTTAGTCCTAACGGACATGTACAAAAAATTTCTGCCAAAATCATACTGGAATCCTGTATCACCAAAAATCCATGGACTACAACACATGTAATCGGTAAAATATGGTTTTTCACTCTTTAGGGCTCGTTTGAATTTGAAAATGGACCTATTTTCTCCTTGGGACCATCTTATGCCATTAATAAGGTCCTAACGGACATCCACAAAAAAAATTCGGCCAGAATTATGTATCACCAAAAATCCATTGACTATAGCACACGTAAACCGGTAAAATCTGGGTTTTCACACTCTAGGGCTTGTTTGAACTTGAAAATGGGTCTGTTTACCCCTTGGGACCATGTCACGCCATTAATAAGGTCCTCACGGACGTCCACAAAAATTTTGGGAAAAATTATGCCTGAATCTTGTATCACCAAAAATCCATGGGCTATAGCACACGAAAATTGGTAAAATCTCATTTTCACGCTTTGGGGCGCATTTAAACTTGAAATTGTCCCGTTTTCCCTCCGGGACCATCTCACGCCATCAATAAGGTCCTAATGGGCGTCTACAAAAACTTTCGACCAAAATCATGTCGGAACCCTGTATCACCAAATATCAATGGACTATTAACACCCAAATATACTTCTTGAAAAGAAATATAAATGGTTGTATGCAATATGTTAACCCAACTATGAGTCGGGGTCAATCCCATAGAGAATATGGAAGAATGTTGTCAATAACAAATATTTAACTCGATAGTCATTATTAAAAGGGGGGATTTGAATTTAAATAAAAAAAGGAATAACAATAGCTTGGAACTGAGTATTTATTTATATTAAGATTATTATAAATAACTAGGAATGTTTTCCCCATGATTTCATAAAATAACAAGAATATTGTACTAGTGGTCTATTTCAATTTTTAGCATGGAAGGTTGGTAAGTTGGTGAATTTCAGCGCGCAATTTGTTTCGTCTATGGGTGTATGCTTTACTAACCCTTACCCTTAATCCCCGATTAGCCTTCGCATTATTAGGGAAGACTATTAGATAGCGGCTAAACACATCTAAATCTCCGTTGTTTAATTCTTTTCTCATTCAATACTTCCTTGGTCCGACAAGTAGGAATGAGGCGAGTTCTAACGTTGGCTAGTGTTAAAAAGCATTCAAAACGAAAGGACTAAAAATACATGCCTCAAAATCATTCAAGAATCACTTTGTACATAAACTTACTTTAATATTTCATCATGGTTCCCACAACCCTAGTTATGAAATTTAGCTACTCATTATCTCAAAAATACAATCAAAATTTATTAAAATAAATATGCTTGTGTTAATCATAAAAAATTAAGAACAATAGCTAAATTATCTTTTACTAACCACGAATACAAATAAGCAATAAGGGAGAAGAAAGAATAAACCAAAATTCTCCGGCCTCCACGGCGACTCTTCCAAAGTTCCTAAGCTATAAATAATTTATATTGTGTATTGTTTCTTGATTCTTGGTTGTCCAAAGAATAACTTTTTGTGCCCTATTTATAGATATAGAAACCCTAAATAAAATAATTAAGTTCAAGCAAATTAGGAGATCAAAACCCAATTGAGTTGGATTTCCACGTATTTTTATTTTTCTTTTTCAATAACCGTTTTTGCCGCCTCAATAATTTTGAAGTGTCTTCTTTAGCTGCCACGTGTACAACAAATAGAAAATTTGATATTTGATCAATTTCAGCCACCGTCTGCAATATATACATGAATATATTATTTTATTTAATTTAATCCATTAAGTTAGCTACTTGATTTTCTTCTATGATTTCTTATTTTTAATTCATTTGTGCTTCAAATTTCTTCATCTTCACGTAATTTTAATCCTACAAATTAAATACACAACATAAGAATATTTCATAAAATTTGTGCTAAAAAGGGATAGTTAAAAGATTAAATATAAGGCAAATAATGATTAAATATGTATATTTTTAGCCTCACATCACTTTCCTTAACTGGATAGGTTGACTTCAAATGGGCATATCTTCCTCATCCAAACTCGAAACTTAGCAAACTCGGTGGCGTTGAAAAGAGGATTCAATGACTTTTCATTTGATATCTTATGGGCCACCTAACTCATCCTGTACTAAAATTTATGGTTGTTTGAAGTTGACCCACAACTCACAAGTTAAGCTTAACTTTAACAAATCCCAAATTAGTTCATTCTAAATTTAGCTCTTTCTAAGGAGGGATATCACATATCTCCCCCTTGGGAACATTCGTCCTCGAATTTGATTAATCTAAGTAGAACTAAGGGTGGTAACATCTAACACCCAGCTCAAACACCCAATATGCAATTTAACACAACATTTCAACTTAAAAGTACCAAGAAAATAATTAGTACATTGATTTGAAGCTTCTCCAGAAGCAAATAGATGTGGTTATGTCTTCTTCATATCCTTCTCAGCCACCCAAGTAGCTTCCTCAACAAACTGGTTTCTCCATAAAACCTTCACTGATGCAACCTCCTTGGTTCTCAACTTGTGAACCTGACGATCAAGTATCTCAATGAGAATATCCTCATAAGATAGGTTGTCCTTAATACCAATATTCTTAGTAGGTATAATAAGTGAAGGATCGCCCATGCACTACTTCGACATTAAAATGTGGAATACCGAATGGACTGCTGCTAATTCTGGCGATAACTCCAACTCATAGGCTACATTGCCGATCCTCTTGGATATCATGTAAGGACCAATATACTGAGGACTAAGTTTCCCCTTATTACCAAATCTCATATCACAATTCATGGGTGAAACCTTCAAATAAACCCAATCATCCACCTCAAATTCCAAGTCTCTTCTCCTAACATATGTATAGGATTTCTAACGACTTTGCGTTGTTTTCAACCTTTCTTGAATGATCTTCACTTTCTCCATAGCTTGATGAACCAAGTCTGGCCCTATCAACCTATCTTTACCAACCTCAAACCATCCAATTGGAGACCTATATCTTCTCCTATAAAGAGCCTCATACCATTTGGATGCTAGAGTGATAACTGTTGTTGTAAGGAAACTCAATGAGAGGTAAGTGATCATCCTAATTACCATTGAAAGTGATCACACACGCCCTCAACATATCCTCTAAAGTCTGAATTGTGCGCTCTGCTTGGCCATCAGTCTAAGGGTGGAAAGCAGTACTAAAGTTTACCTTCGAACCCAAACCAGTCTGGAAAGACTTCCAGAATAGTGCGGTGAATTACGCTCCTCTATATGAAATGATGGACACTGGAACTCCATGAAGTATGTCTTGGATATATAACTTGGCATAATCTTTTTCTGAAAAGGTAGTCTTTAGCGGTAAGAAATGGGTTGATTCAGTCATTCGATCTACAATCACCTAAATCGAATCATGCTGCCTTCGAGACCACGGTAACCCAGTAATGAAATCCATATTGATCATCTCCCACTTCCATTCCAGAATATCTATGTTCTAAGCCATACCACCGGTCCCCTGGTGCTCTACCTTGACTTGTTGGCAATTCGGGCACTTAGTAATGAAATCTGCAATACACCTCTTCATACTACTCCACCAATAGACTTCTCTCAAGTCACAATAAATCTTGGTGGAACCCGAATGAATAGAGTATCTGGAGCTATGAGCTTCCTCCATGATCCTCTCTTGGAGCTCATCCACCTTTGGTACACACAATCTACCTTGATACCTCAATACACCATCTTCCCATTGTTCAAAAGTCATTACTTTCTACTTATGACCATTTTCCTTCAATTCAAGCAAAACAGGGTCTTGGTCTTGTTTCTCTTTCAGTTCAAACACTAGTGATGATTTAGCCCCATTCATCACCACCACTCCACCTTTATTGGAATCCATTAACCGAACTCCCAATCGTGCAAGTCTGTGCATATATTTTGCTAATTCTCTCTTGCCTTCCTCAACATGGGAAGTACTGGCCCTAGAGAATCTACTCAAAGCATCGGCAACAACATTAGCCTCACTTGGGTGATAGAGAATACTCATGTGATAATCCTTGAGTAACTCCAACCACTTCCTCTGTCTGAGATTAAGCTCATTCTGACTGAGTACATATTGAAGACTCTTGTGATCAGTGAACACATCTACATGAACACCATAAAGACAGTGACACCATATTTTCAAAGCAAACACTACAACAACCAACTCTAGATCATAGGTTGGATAATTCTTCTCGTGAATCTTAAGCTGTCTAGAGGTAAATGTTATAACCTTGCCATTCTGCATCAATACACAACCCAATAAAACTCTGGTGCATCACAATACACAACAAAGCCTTGTGTACCTTCTGGTAAGGTTAACCTTGGGGCAGTAGTCAACCTAGTTTTCAATTCTTGACAGCTCTTCTCAGAATCTTCAAATTGTTGAAACTTTGCTATCTTCTGAGTCAACTTAGTCAACAGGGATGAAATAGATGAGAACCCCTCGACAAACCTCCTATAATAACCAGCCAATCCCAAGAAACTCCTAATATCAGTTGGAGATGTGGGTCTGGGCTAGTTCTGCACTGCCTCAATCTTCTGAGTGTCAACTCAAATTCCATCACCAAAAACAATGTGGCCTAAAAATGCCACAGACTCACACCAAAACTCACACTTCAAAAATTTGGCATACAACTCCTTATCCTTTAGAGTTTGGAGAACTATTCTGAGATGGCTAGCATGGTCCTCCTCATTCCTCAAGTAAATCAGAATGTCATCAATGAATACAATAAAAAACATATCAAGATAGGGCTTAAACACTTTGTTCATAAGGTTCATGTTGCAGGAGCATTAGTCAAACCAAAAGACATAACCAGAAACTCGTAATGATCATAGCGGGTCCAGAAAGTTGTCTTTGTAATATCACTCTCTCTTACACTCAACTGATGATAGCCTGATCTAAGGTCTATCTTAGAAAAGTAAGTGGCACCTTAATGTTGATCGAAAAAATCATCAATTCTCAAAAGGGGATACTTATTCTTTTGTCACGACCCAGGAGTACCCCCTAGATGTAACACGGCGTACTCAACCACGAAGGGATTTCATACAAGACCTTAGCATATCATGACATAAGATAAATAGAAATGATGCGGAATTTAAAACTTTTATAGTCGAAGTCTTTCATAAAATCAAATGGAAGTCTAGACATTTTCTCAATAAGCCATCTAACACAATCGAGTATCAAATAGGGTCACAACCCTTTACAACATAGTCTTAAAATAGAATGTACGAAAGAAACTAGAAATGAACAACTACCGTCCTCAAACCATGAGGACTCACCAAAAGCGTGGAGAGAATCGATCCAAGCTTTGAACAATAGGAAATGCACACCTCAACAACCGAACCCTACACTTATAGAAAATGTTGAAAATATGGGTTAGTACAAAAATGCACTAAGTATGATAGCCGTGCATAAAATCCTTGAAACATGCCTAAAAGGGACAATTTAGTTGAAACCATGCACTTTATCAAGTTTAAAGAGTCATCATGCACATTAGTGTAAAAACGTAAGTCAAACCATCTCATAAGTAACCCTAAGCTATACTTGTGCAATGCATAGATAAGATCTCATAATCCTATCTAATACTAAGTATCACTTTTGGGCCACTATAATCATACATATCATGCTTTGACCACATCATAGCCAATACTCATAGACACGGAAAACATTCATGTTCATTAACTCATACCAAGGAAAGCCACTCATAGCAACAATCCATATTAAGCATGCATAATTCATATATCTTTATAGCATAAGAGAACCACACCATAACCACTCTCAAAGTCTACTTGTGCAATGCATGAATGAAGTCTCATACCCCCACTCACACTAAATAGAGCTTCTTGAGAAGCCATAAGTCATAGTTCGTGTTCGCGTTCATGTCATAATTCATATTCTTATCATGTAGGGAAATAGCCTTAACCAACATAGACCATGCGAGCTACATGGAATCCGATGTCATGCCCCACACCAAAAAGAGGTGTCCTACTTGCCTAAGGTAGAACTAAATGTATTAGCGTTTAGGTGGATCCACTAGTTAAAGACCTATGTGGGCACATAGTTACGGGATAGGGAGATTGTTACTAGAAACCCCAACCTTTTTAATTGAAGGGGGAGCTTCCATC
The DNA here is from genome assembly GCA_029582685.1 of Solanum piurae. NCBI lineage: Eukaryota > Viridiplantae > Streptophyta > Magnoliopsida > Solanales > Solanaceae > Solanum > Solanum piurae. The sequence continues at coordinate 10,222 of JAJOOO010011792.1, read as the reverse complement.
TCATGAGATTATTTTTAGAAACCCGACCTTTATTGACGGGAGGGCATTAGTAGCCCGGCCTTATTGACGGGAGGGCCTCTACCTCATATTTCATATCCACTCAGTTCTAAGCATTACTGCCCAAAATTTCATGTTTCATCTTGAATTAAGTTCACATGCACGAAAGAGTGCCTTGAAACTCCATCCAACATAATTCATTAAATAGCTCATAGATTCAATAGGTAAGAATGGATTTCAACCTTAGAATCATCATTAATATGTGAGGAAAACTTTCGCATCATGATCATGTGTTTTCATGAGAATGGTCTTTCAATCAACACAAGAAGATTATCGTGGTCATGGACATTTCATGCATAGTCATGTATAAGGGTGCATATGAGAAATAGAATTTCAAAAACACCTTAGTTACATCTTAGTTATGTTCATGCATGGAGTTTGTGTGATGTCCTTTCAATGACACAACAATGATATTATCATCATAGACACTTCACTCTTAAAGTTTTCATAAAGCATGTCCGTAAACTCACAATCATGCATAATTCTCATATCTTGCATTCAAGAGTCATAGAGCATATTAAATCAACACATCTAGAATTCACTACATTAGACATGGATATAAGACATCATGTTCTCATATTATAGGTCATGTGTAAAGTTTTCAACAATAGTCATATACAATTCAATATACATAATAGTTTACCTCTTAAAGCCTTAACATTCATAACTCATTCATATTAGCTTTTACCCTTAAAGCCCTAGAAATCATTTTCATACTACAAGCCTTACTCTCAAGCAATACCTCACATGGTCATCATGTATACCTAACTCTCAAGGTAATCTAACCACATGATTCATTTTTAATCAATTATAGTCATATAGCATCATGTAAACTCAATCTCAATACTACTCAACCATGATCCATCATATAACCCCTAACCCAATCCATTCATGTCTAAAAACTTTAATTATAAGCAATTAATATCTAGGTGATCTAATCTCAAGCAATTCATAAAGAAATTCATCAATCTTAGAAGGTCACATCTAAGCCCTCAATTTCCTCTTTCATGGCATAACACTAGACTATATCAATTCCATCCTAGAATCTTAGGTTAATCAAGAATACATGTATCATTATACTAAAATTATTCAATTTCATCATAATCAACCCATATCCAATCAATTGGATCAACATGCAACAACATCCACAATGTAGAGAAGAACCCTAGCTAGAATTGGGGAATTCATGGATTCTTGAGGAATTCAAGTTAAACCTTATAAAATCATCAATATATCCATAAATAAACATAATTCAATCTTTAAAAATGACTTTGAAAGGAATCCATGATTTTGAGATAAAACCCTAACTTTTGGGAAATTGCAAGCTTTGAAATCTAGTTTTGGAGGGACTCTATGGGTGAAATCTTCCCATAGATGAAGAGCTACTATACCTTGATGATGATTATCCAAGGAATTTGAGGAAAAAACCTTGATTTCTTCAAGCCCTAGCTCCAATTCTACTCTTCTTCTTCCTTGAGTTTTAGAGAGAGAAATATTGTGAAGAAGATGAACTTTTTTATTTGATTTGGGTGTTTGTGATAAATGACTTAGTTGGGAGGTTAAAGGGTTAAAAAATAGCTTATATAGGTGTATAAAGTTCATACAAAATGACTCCCACTTAAAACCAACTAAAAATAAATTTACTAAAACACCCCTCACTAGGCAGCCATAGTTCCTGGCACCACGACAAGGCTCACGAGCCGTGGTCAAGACCACGAGACATGGTCCTGCCTGTGGTCCTTGGGCAGTGGCTAAGGCTTCTGACATTTGGCCTCCACAAACTAAGGCTTCTTCACGAGCCTTCCCACGAGCCGTGGTCTTTACCACTGGCCGTGAAGTCGCTCGTGAAGATGAGCCATTTTTGGGCAGCCTTGGATGGTACACTGCCTCACCACCATGAGTGGTCCCACGAGTTGTGAAGGCTCTTGCTTAATAACATTTCAAAGACACTTCATCCAATTCTAAGCATCAACGATCGTTAATTAGTATATAACCCAACTAAGTGAGTTGGGGTCGAATCCCGCAGGGAGCGATACGTGTTTCAGACTCAATTGGGAAGTATGAACATGGTCAATTCAACCATAGGAATAAAAATTATCGAACAAAGACATCATTCAAATCAGGGGGTGACACGAATGTCAAATTGGGGGTTTTGGTTTTGATTATTAGCTACAAACAGTCACAAACAATACAAATTAACAATAATGAGATGGGTTCTTGGGATGTGATCGATTATAGGCTAATATAGACATATGGGTAATTATAACTATTAGAAAATAGCTAGATATTAGTGAGTAGGCTAGGCTATACTGGAGGTAAACTTTCTCTCGAACAATTTACCCTGAATCAAGTGATTTCTCTCGAACATCAACACGCATTCAAAATAAGAGCAGCCCACTCCTTAATCAATTCACTCTCGAGCTGAATGTGTGGGATTGAGTTTAGGATTCACTCTCTCGAGCTGAACCCAGGTCAACCCAATACCCACAAACCATCAATCAATAATTTTAGTTCTAAAACCTCTCTCTCGAGCAATCCAAGAACACAAACCTAGAACTGCATTTGCAACTACAATTCTTAAGTTAAACCATAATTAATGATTGAACTCACTTTTAAAGAGCATTTAGACCAACAATTAGTTATACCCATAAGCTAAATCAACCCATAATCACAGAATCACACCCCAAGAATTGGGGTTTTAGCTAGACATCATAAAAAGGTAAAAATCGTTACCAAATTGATTATCCATCAACTAGGTAAGAGTGATTTCATATTTACAATGCTTAAATTTGAAGATTCTCAAAGACCCATTTCCAATTTCTAAAAAGTGAATTTCTTCAATCTTTCAAAGCTAAGGAAAAACTTAATAAGATATTGTTCTAAAGAGTAATTCCTCTAAAAATAAGATTTGAGATACTAATCTAAATGTTCAAAGACGTATTTATAGTTGCCAAAAATGTGTTGCGAAGAGTCACTCGGCGAAGTAAGTCGGGCTCGCCGAACCACTCGGAGAGCCGCCCTTTGTTCTTTTCCCTCGCCCTTTTGCCTTGGTACTGAGCATCCTCAAGATCTATAACTTTGGGTAATTTATCTTGGCTTCGCGGAATCACTCGACGATCCGCCGACTGCTCTTTTTCATCGCCAACTTGATTCTTTCCTTTGGGGCTTGGCACACTGGAACTTTAGGCGGTCTAATGATCCACTCGGCGACACGCCAAGTGTTCTTGGCGATCCTCAGGCTCGCACTTCTTCATTTCTTCAGCTTGTTTTGTTCCTTTTTGCCTGCTAGTGTCCTTGCTTTGTTCCTCAATCCATATACTTGAAAATCAAAGATTTACTTCAGTTACTGGCACAAATTAAGCATTCGAGGACACCAAATCTATGTAAACAAAGCCCCAAATGAGCCCAAATCTTGGACTCATCAAAACCCCCAACTTAAACTTTTGCTTGTCCTCAAGTAAAACTCAAGTTCAAAAGTTCAAAAAGGATGTCTCAAACAGTGCTACATAAGACTCAATCATGAATACACACAGCAAGACTCAACTTACTCATGCAAGAATCAATTGTGCACTCAAAGATTCAAATTGTGACTCACCATTATCAAAGATGCTCAAGTTCACAATACTTGTTTCAAATGTAAGTTCAAGCTCAACAAAGGTACCCAAATGCCCTCACAACAAAGATGATTCCATATTTACACACTATTCTTCAACAATTCATAGCTCCAAAATCACACAAGACTCTCACACTCACAAAGATGAACATATGCATGACTCCACCTATAGGTTTGCCCTTATTTTTCAATCAACATTCGTTTCAGCTCACTCAAGATCAAAAAGGTCTTTTCAAGGCTTGTAACGGGGCTGAGTGTAAATGTATGGTCATTTAGGCTCAGTGGCTTCTACCCTCATGAAATGTGATCTGAACATCACTTTTCTTCAGCATTTTTATTCATGCTCAAAATTCACCCCATTATTCAATTTTCTGGACACCCCATTTCTTTTGCAACTTTCAAAACTTTACTTCACAACTTTTCATTCTTTTTCTTTTTCTTTCTTCTTTTCTTTCTTTTTCTTTTTCTTTATATGGAAGGGTTCCGTTTTTTTTCGAGATCATGACTTAAAAGGGGAATTCTTCACATTTCTTGATTTACCTTTTCTTTTCACTACACCCCTAACTTAATCTTTTGACCTAAGTTGGCTATTCAAACAAACCACACTTCATGAGAGTTATGGGTGAATGGATAAAGAGGGGTCACATTTGTTCAAGTTTCTTCCAAGAAAAGGATAAGGCTCAAAGGGGGTTCAAGCAAGGTTCACACACCTCACAAGGTTGGCCACAAAAGAGGTATATTGTCACATTGTTTCACTTTTCAAAGTTGTTGCCTAAGATCATTTCAAGAGATTGCATCTCTTGGTCAACCGGACCAACGGGGAAAATTCTAGGTGTCACCACACAAGGTTCACAGTAAGCTCATCACACAAGGCATTGTCACCAATATCAAGCAAGACTCCACACAAAGCTAGTGTGCAATGTTCATCACAAGAGACTCATTCGATAATCGGCTAGTCACAACGAGATGCAAAAAGTTCACACATTGTCTATGCAACTTCATTTGGCCTCATCGTAGCCGCGCATTCATTTTTGTTCGATTAGGAGCACTATTCAAGTCCCCGGTATTTATCATGACCGATGCTCAAATTTGCACAAGAACAACCACATTCACACGCAACAAAAGTGGCAATTTTTTTTAGAAGGGTCAAAAACCATTTTCATTCATAATGAGGAGCCACAAGCTCAAACATCCACAAGATAGAAACCAAAACACAATTCAAACACAAAAACCCAATATATATAGAATATAGTCACAAGAGGTAGGTATGGAAATACCTCACCCCACCACAAATAAAAATATAATTGTCCTCAAATGCAACAAAATAATAAAAAGTTAATAAAAATGACAGAGAGGGAGGTAGAAGGCCTTCTTCCTTCCAGGACTCATGACTGCGCTGTGCAAGCGGGCGGGGGTGCTCCTCTTGGACACTGATGAGGTACTTCCCATGGATCCCCCTCTTCACCCTTTTTTGGTTAGACAGGGTTCGAATTCCAGGAGCAAACGGAGGAGGACGGACATGGCTAGCAGCAGTCAGGCGGCTGCCAAGGCAGACGATAAGGAAGGCAATGATGGCGCAGGTGGAGACGCCCGTCCCAGCCAGTCCCATCCCCCACTGTTCGGAGACCGTGTGGATGAGGACCTGGCTGCCGTCTGAAGACGGTTGGGACACTCATTTTCTAGCACTAGTCCAGTCCCACCCAGCACTACCCTGGAGGTTGAGATGCTCCGCCGTGAGCTGCGTTAGGAGATGAGGAAGGGTCAAGAGAGGGATACACTTATGGTCAGGATGTGGAAGACCTTGAATGTGGTCTTCTCGTGTGTTGCCCTAGGTCAGGAGCTTCCTCGGGTAGAGGCAGGAGACTTCAGGCATGGACGAGGCCGTGACTGGCTTGGTACCCCTGGAGGACCTTGACTCAGATGATGACACCCCTGGGTCTCAGGAATCTTGATTTGGTTTTCCCCCCTTTTGGGCCTGTAATTTTGAACAATAGTTTATTTTATCTTTCCACATTTCCCTACTTTTGTAAGCACATGGATGCTGGTTTTTCGGTGGTTTTTCACATCTTATAATTGATGCTAAGTTTTATAATTTAGATTTCATTGCTGAGCACTGACTGAGTTGCAGGAAGTAATTTATACACAATTCGGGGGTATATGCTGGATAACTAGGAAAATAGGGGAAACAGGGCTGATGTTTTGTGTCGCCATGTCCCGCTTTGGTGGAAGAATTCTCACCTTGGCGGCACCACCCTGGTAAGGATGGTCCCGCTCCAGCGGCACAAGCAAAACCAGAACCCCGGCCAAAGTTTTTTTGGGTTTCTTTTGTTTATCAAAACATTCCCATTGATTCCCAGGTTCCAACTAAGCATTTTCGGATAATATTTTTAACTAGGATATTCGTTGTCTACCCCCGGGTCAACCCAATAGGGTAAACCCCGAAGCTTATCCCTGTAATTTCAGTACGACAAATATGCTCATCCCCAGGATACGCCCAAACACTCACACGATTATTAGTTGGTTGCAACACACGTTGAAATTCCATTTACAAATCACCTCATAGTCTATCTAGACCCTTGTACCGAACTTAGTCGTGACTTTCTTTTCACAACGAGTTTCATGATACTCAAACAGTTACGACGCACATAATTTCAACAATTCGGCCAGCATATTGCACATATCAAGGTTGAGACACACAATTATTGTGCACATAATCATATCATCACGTTTAGGAAACACTTTTCACATTTGCAGTTAATTCTGACAACATGAAGCACACTTTCACAGTTACAAACTACACATCACAACAATTCCACCTTATTAGTTAGTTCGTTCCATATACGACCATTATTGATCATCTATGCCTTATACAACCCCTAAGGTTAGATACCAATTGGAACCTTCTCAGTTCCAATTAACTTTGCTTGTGTCCCTTCAGCCATGACTACGACGTCTTATTCACTTCGTTGAGATACCAATTGGAATTGACTCATACCACAAGAAAAAACTTGCACGAAAGAAGAGAAAAGATGGAACAACTTTCTAGGATGCTTCATAGCTTCCTGAAGATTAGATGTGGACGTCAACATACCCATCCGCAGGAGTCTACTTCACATTTTCTCTTGTACGGGGAGACCGGTAACCTGACTCTAATACTGACTTGTCACGACCAAACCCACCGGTCTGTGTGGGAACCTACTCTAACACCTAAGTAGGAGAACCCTCGATTCCCAACGATTTAAAACATGCGAAAGATTAAAGAAAGACTGAGATAAAAGAATTTTCTAAAAGATTTTATAAATAAAGGTATTACACAAACTCAAGTTAAGACCTGTAAAGTAATTAACACCCTAGGGATCTGGTCTAAACAGGCACAAGAGCTTCTAAGATTACAAGGTATAAACAAATAGCAAGACACAGCTCCCACCATGCGGAAGGAAAGATAGAAGCTGTTGGAGATTTTCTTTGTCTTCACCTAATGAAAAATCACCGACCCTACATCGAGACTATGCCCAAAAAGGCATAGCACGAGTAGTATCAGTACAAAACCACACGTACTTGTAGGCATCATCAGTCAACCCGACACCCATCACATAATATAAGAAATCAACTAGTGAGAAACATGCAAGTTACCCGTTCATTCCTCCACCTTTACCATTCCCGGATACCTCCAATTACACTAGTACCTTTTCTACTAACTTCTGTCTCAGTCAACCTACTTACTAGGTTCTTGATCATAGCTTAAACATTCTAAGTAATAAAAGAATCCACAAATACTACCCCAAACATTCTGACTAACCACTCACGACATACCCTTGGTTCATTTACATCACAACTCAGCCCTTGACCCATAATACACTATATCAAGGTTTTCTAATAGTTAATTACTAACCCTTTCCCCAAGGTAACATCTACTTATTTATTTACATTGCGTACACTACCCCCCACTATTAAAATTTTAAGGATGCATACAACCCTCTACCTAATCAATAGCAACTCTTGGACACTTGGTCCCCACTTACCGCATCACATTCTAAATTTGGGCTCAACTCTTACGGAATTATTCAACACACAAGACACATACCGGTTTACTCAACTTAGTAGAGTAATCATATATAGGTTACCATAAAACTTTATCAATTCAGGAGCAATGTATCATTCCACATTCTCAACAATACACATATATCACAAGTCAATGGTCCTCTCACATGACCCATACTTAAACAGTTAGTGTGCCGGATCGTGACCCCCGATACAATGTATGCATGTATGCCGGAATGTGGCATTCGATCCAATATATGAATGTATACCAATACGTGGCATCTGATCTAATGTATGTATGTATACCGATACGTGGCATCCGATCTAATGTATGTATGTATGCCGGTACATGGCATTTGATCCAATGCATGCTAGTATGCTGGTACGTGGCATCCGATCCAATGCATGTTAGTATTCACAATCACATCAATAACGAACATACTTATAATCGCACAATCAATCAAGTATTACGTTCATGGCCTGCAAATTATACAATTTTAGTCTTTCCCTTAGGCTTGATTCATTCATCTTAATTCCACCCATGTATCCATATAACGAAGCCATCAACACGTTTATATCACGCAATAGGAAGTCAACCCTCACCAAACCCTAACACCCATGGCAAGGTTTTACCCCTTATGGCACACATCCTACACAACAACTAGAGTCACAGACATAATCAACCCTTATTCGGTGCACAAAGGCATACACATGAATTCTACTATCGATTTACATTATACTACGCAACGAGCATAGATTTATAACTACTAAATTAACAAAACCTAGCCTACCTGGGCGCCAAGCGGTTGTACAGAGGTTGAAGCTCTAATATGGGCTTCTGAATGATAAGACGATGATTCTTGGCCGAAATCCGCAATCTATTGACATCTCCACGCTAGAAATATCTTTCTCCTTCTTTCCAAAGTTTAGGGCAGCTTTTTAAGGGTTTCTGGGGTGATTTATGTCTAATTTAGGTGTTTTTGAAAGAAGGGGAAAATACGATTTCGCGTTATTTACATACTTCCTCACCCAACCCGCTCTGGCGGCTACTTACCCCGTTGTGGCACCACCGCCTTAGCGGCATCTGTCCTGTCCTGGCGTGACAGTGGTCCAGTAATTTCCCAATGTTTTTGCTTTTCCTAACTAACGACGGTTCGGGTCGTTACATGTATAGACCTGAACTTGATGATTTCTAAGTTATAAACATATTTTAATGTACTTTACTAAGTGTAGTAAGTGTATATGATGTGTTTTAGGGTCTTAAGATACCTCAAACACCAAGCCAAGTTCAAATTATTCCTACCGTCTAAGTTTTCACATGAGTTCATATTAGGGTCAAACTAAAATAAGTATATCTCTTAGAATATAAAAAGTTAGGTGACCTATAACCTACCAAATTAAAGGTCTATAAGTTTTATTTCCAACTCCACTAAGTTTGCATCAATCAAAGTTCAAAGTAAAAAGTTATGGTGGGTTTACTGGAACATGTCCAAATTGAGAAATTATGTGAGGATACCTATCCATTCAGCGATTCATCGATTGGTTTGGTGAATCGCAAAATTACCTCGCCAAAATGTCCCAAAAACCTTCAATATCTAAATATTTTGGCGATCTAAAGCCCCATTTGGTGATTGATATACCGTGAGTTTACGGTATTTTTAATACATTTCACTTAAGAGTTGTGTGTGTCTAGAGTCTGTTTGTATTGGTTTTTATCATGTTTTGCAGGAAAGATGTTTAGGCGCGGAAGTAAAGAGACAGCTGAAAGAAATGCAGAAAAGGGCATCTACGGAGGTGATCTACGGACCGTAGGTCCATTGACGCTCCGTAGATGGTGTCCGTAGATCAGCAGGAAAAGCATGGAAGGCAAATGAGGGAAATCTGACCAAGTGTGGCACCACAGTGGCTATTGACGGTCCGTAGATTGATCTACAGACCGTACTGTTGATCTGTAGAATGATACTGCGAGGGTTCCAGTACCTGATTTTTAAAGATTCTAAGTGTGGAGCTACGGAGAGGGATTGACGGACCGTAGATCGATCTACGGCCGTACTGGTGTCTCGTCGTTTGCATCAGAGAAGCTGATTTTTTTTAAGCTGGAATATTTTCCAAGTCCTGGCTGACAGAAGGGACTCACGGACCATAGACCCATTGACGGTCCGTGAGTCAGTCTCGTGGAATGAAGACGCGTGCCTGAACAAACTTTCCTTATTTTGTTTCCCTTTTAATTTAGGACTTGTTTTCTATAAATATGGCATGTAAACCTCATATTTTGGGGGTTAGACTTTATTAATTTTATTCTAGTTTTTGGCTTGGGAGATTACTTACAACTTTAGAAATTCTTGATTTCCTAAGTTGGTTTTGAAGATTTTGGTTTTGAAATTCAAGTTGAAATTCCGGGTTTGTTATTCTCAATTATGTAAGTTCATAATTCTTTCATCTAAAACAATGAATTGTGTTCATATGATTATGGGTAACTAAACTCCACAACTAGGGTTGTGGGAACCATGA
>JAJOOO010011791.1:0-33627 GCA_029582685.1 Solanum piurae | reverse complement strand
CCCCCCCCCCCCCCCCCCCCCCCCCCCCCCCCCCCCCCCCCCCCCCCCCCCCCCCCCCCCCCCCCCCCCCCCCCCCCCCCCCCCCCCCCCCTCACAAATGTCCAAGATCCAACATAAGTTGTAAATTAATTGGAGGTTTAGATGTTTATATTCGAACTTTTGTTTGTTAAATTAACAATAACTATTTCTGTAAATTGTTATGTAAATTTGATGGTTGAATTTGTACACTACAGGTATGTCACTTCATGTGAATATTGGAATGGCAAGATAAACAACTCCCACCAAGAGCGATAACTTTACCCTAAACCTTAAACCCTAAATTCTAAATCATAATAGATCTAAAGGATAAATTGGATGTCAAGAAGGTTGAAAGAAACAAATTGAAAGGGATTGTCTATGTAATGGAAGAGGTTGAAAGGGACAACCTGTATTTTTTTTTTGTTGAAGAAATAAAATTTATTTCAACCCAAAAGACTGGAAAAGTTATCCTTTTGAAGAAGAAAATAAAAAAGTTGAAAACTGTCATTTTCATTTCATAAGCTTTGTTCATTGTGTTTGTTGTGAGAATCATGAAGTGAATGTATGTTCTTAATGAAGTGAATGTTTAAGACTCAATGTATGAATTGAATATTTGTTCATGTTGTATTACTTGTGAAATTTGTATTTTGTAATGAAGTTGTAGTTTTTATGTTGAAATGAATATTTCATTTGATTGTAATGAAGTTGAATTGAAAAACTGTAATCTGGACAATTATGGTTTGAAAGACTACTTACTTATGTTACATAAGCGGGATATATGCATAGTACCAAAGTTGGTCAATAGAGAACTGAAACGATAATGCATCATCAACATTAAGTAAAATCTGAAAATAAACTTCACAAAATTTGAATAAAAATCAATCATTAATGCTTCACCAAACTAAAAAGAGAAACTGAAAATAAACTTTACAAAATCTGGACATAAACTAAGTAGAGAACTGATGAAGAAATGCATTACCAACATTAAGTAAAAACTGAAAATAAATTTCACAAAATCTGGACAAAAACCAAACATTAATGCTTCACCAAACTTCATAACTTAATACCAACTTCAAGGCAAAAAATAAATATAAACATTCATTGTTTTGCATATACCAAATTTAACACAAAATAAACATAAGCATTCATTATTTTGCATCTACCAACTCCAACCCAAAATAAACAAACGCATTCATTGTTTTGCATTTACCAACTTCAATCAAAAATAAATTAAAGCAATCAACTTTTTGCACTATCCAAAACAGTTTAAATTTGGAATCTCTCATTAGCTTTTCTTGTCTTCAACTTGCCCACCTTATTCTTCTTTTCTCTCACTCTCTTTTCAACCTGTTGCTAGTGACAACTTCTTTTCCTTTCTAAGTGATCTTAGTAGGTGAGTAAGGTAGATTTGTAGGCTCTCTAATTCCATGATCACCTCTAAAAGATATCTTTATTTTCGATTGCCCTTTGTAGATTCATCCTCATCTTCAGTTTTGTGTGATCTTCATATATGACTTAAGACCTTATATCTGGATCACTTTAACGCTCTTTAGTAGGACCAAATGGTTCATATTGTTGTTAGGTGTGGGAATGAAGTAATATTCTTCCTCTTATGATGGTTGAGGGACTGAACTATTAACATCATAAACTTCGTCATGAGCTTCTTCTTCTTCAACTTCTTCTTCATATTCTTCCTCAATTCTGCCCCTCATTAATGTTGCCCCTTGTTCTTCTTCAACAAACTAAAAATAAAAATTTTATGTGCTAAGAACTTAGGGGTACAATCAACTACATAGTACTAATAACATGGAGATATATAAATGAATAAGGTCCTTACCTTGCATGTCCTTATATTGTGAGTTATGCACCACACTTACTACTTCTCATTTTAATTCTTTTTCTTGAGTGAGCCCACTCTCCTACTCTTTTAATTATTGCATCATTTTTCTTAGTTCTTTTGATATTTGATTTTCCAACTGTTTTCACAAGATCAGGTAGGTTCATTGCATGTCTTGGCAATACATTTCAAAAAAATTCACCTCTTACAGGCATCAACTTGGCCATATATGTCATCAAGTAAGATTTCTTACTGTACCACTAATTAATTTCATTCTTTGGTTCTATCTTCTGGTACAACATAACTTTGATGGTATGAGGACATGGAATGCCAGTCAACTGACATGACCTGTATTTTTTCTCCACCAAGTTCACTGTGTGCCTATCTTCACCCTCAGACACTTCATATCCAAGATCACCATTGAAATCAACACTACATAATTGGGCTATCTTCATATATGCAGTGAACAATTTCATGCACTTAAGATTGTATTAGTAATCCATTTTCTTGCATTCTCTCTTTTAATTTGTTCATTATCTTGATTTTCATATCTTCAATCATTTTCAAGATTGGCCTGCCTCTTGCTTGCAGGATCCAAGAGTAGAATGACTCTGTGAAATTATTATCCACCATTTGATTTTTTCATAAAGTATCCAAATATGTCTTGAACCATCGCTATGGTGGATGGTGGATGGTGGATACCTAAGCAAATTCTTGTCAGAACTTTTTGACAATGCACCAAGTGCACTCAACTAATCCTTGAGATCTTCTTCATACGTACTTCAAGAAGCCCACCAAAACAGTTTCTTCATATCTTTTGACCTAAATATCTTCATCCAGTTGGCCTCAATATGTATAACACAGTACCTATAATCAATAAAATTTAATAGTTAATTAATAAATTCAAGAGAACAAAATAATTAAAGCAACTTAAAATACTTGTGCTTAGACAAAGGAATGATATTTTTTTTACTGCTTTTAATACTTTTTGTACATGTCAAATAAGTAAATATACAACTACAATTTTTTATAAAAAGAGGACAAAGTTATTCAAATAAACACAAAAAATTATTTACCTTCTGCATATCAGACATAAAGGTGACAATTTCACCATTTTCAGATTCCAGTGAATTGTTCAGAAATTGTAGAAATCATATCCATGTCCTAGTTGTCTCTTTATCAACTACAACTCATGCCAATGGGTAGAAGCAATTCTGGCAATCTTGTGCCATAGCCACCAAAGATTGTCCCTTGCATTGACCCTTCAGTAAGGTCTCATATAGTCTAACAAAGGGTCTGAATTCTTCTTTCCATCACAACTTCATTTCATTGAGGCATATGTACATTCTATGAAACTTTATTTTACCTTTTTTCAACCCATCTTTTGATAAATTAATCACAATATCACTATCAGGATTGCTTAACCTATGCTCATTTGCATAAGCCTTAATTTTGTTGTAATCATCTAAGAAACTTTCCTGTAATTTTTGAAGAGCCATCCTCTTGGCCCTTTTCAACTCTGAGGAACAAGCAGTCAAGTTGAACTGATCCTTCAAGTCTTGTCTCATATTCTTAAGCTTGTACTGAGAATTATTTTGCACTTTACTCTTGAAATACTGTGCTAAAGTAGTTGTGCAAGCTCTAGAATTTTTAAATGCATCTTGTCAATTGTGATTTGTTTTCAGTGTTTTAACCTTAAAACCTGGACCCCTACCATCTTGTGAAATAAGAAGGACAAATGGACAACCAATCATGCATTTATACTTCAATCTTGTTCTGTCACTTTTTTTCACTACTATAGGTTTGGAATTTACAAGGAAATACAAATTTATAATTTTTTTTGCCCCATTCAAGTCCTTGAAAGTCATGGAGAGATGAAGTTCTTTGTAGTAACTGAGTTGTTCATTTACTTCTCTAATTTTTTGCATCTTAATGAGCTCTAACTCATCAAGGTTATATTCATCATCACCAGAATTGTCATTATCACTAGAACCACTTTCTAATTCAGCATCGCTTCCATATTTACACTCAATCAAGTATGCTTCACTATAGTGAATTATATTTGGTACAGAAATAGTTTCTTCAAAATTATCTGCAGCAAAAAAATGAATCACCTTAAAATTTTCATTTAATAGGTATTGGAGTGTCATAGTACCTTCAAATCCTTCAATCAAGTAAAATATTCTAGAAGACCCTTTCACAAGTATTTGTTTCACAAGAACAAACTCTAAGTTATTTGTGTGCTCTTACACTATCTTATCATAGTCTTAGAAATCTGTATCAATGTCTCTCCTAGTAGCAACATACTTCTTGTCATATTCTAGTTGTGGTTTTATAATTCATTACCCCCCATAATGCAACATAAAGTCAACAAAAAGATCTTTCATATTGAATGTTGAAAAAAAAGGCAGACATAATAGGCCTCAGACATAGTGACATAATGAGCAGAAATGAATAAGACACACTTTAAGAATTTATACTAAAAAAAAGTAAAAACATACATGAATGAATCAAGTCCTTACTGCTATAAAACATACAAGGGTCACATGTTTATTACCACATAAACAATAGAGAGAGAAAATATGAACAAACAGAAATGAATAACATACACTTTAGGAATTTGTACTCAAAGAAAGAAAAAATTATAATACCCCGTATCCGAAAAAGGAAAATGAAACAAATTTCAGCAGGTTGAAGGTACCAGCCACGGAGGCCACCCACGACCCGTGGATGGGACCACGAACCGTAGGTGTGGTCCGTGGACTGGGCACCCAAGACCTTCATTTAGCCATGAAACCACTGTCTGACCAACGGACCGTAGGTGTGGTCCATGGATTGGGCACCCAAGACCTCCATTTAGCCATGAAAGCACGGCCTGACCAACGGACCGTCGGTCAGACCACAGTCCGTGGTTCGATGGAGAAATTTCAACTCCCAAACCACCATCGACGGTCATGTAGGACAGACCGTAGGTCCATCAAATGTCCGTCGATGGGTGGCCGTAAGTCATTATCTAGCAGTTATTTTTAGGGGTAGTTAGGTCTTTTCCTAATTAGTTAATTCCTATACTATGTCGTTTACCCTAAGTCTAGGACCTCTATATAAGTCTTTTTACCTCCAAATTCACCCCATTTAATTCATTCTTCCAAATTCCCAAAAGAAAACCAAAACCTCCTATCAAAATATTCTCTCTCTAAAACTTGAAAAAAAAAAAGATTCAACCTAGGGTTTCAGGCTAAGGTTCCAATTCCTCCATTGAAGGCTAGAAATTGTCCTTAAGGTATGGTAGTTTTCATCCATGAATTTCTTTCATTCATGGAGTCCCCAAATTCCTCTATTTTCAAAGTAGAATTCCCCAAATTAGCTAAGGTTTTTCTTCAATTACCATGGGTTCTCTTGATTATTGATCTAAATGATTGAGTTATGTTTTAATATGCATGAATTGATGATTTACAATGCTTTTATGATGTTTTCCCTATGAACCCATTTAAACCCCCATATTTTCCAAATTGTGGTCATATGATGTGGGTTGTTGATTATGAAAGAGGAGTTTTATGAACTAAAGCGTGAAGTGATAGAATCACATGAATTTATGATATAATCCCTATCTAATCCTTTAATTCTAGATGTGGTGATTGAAAGTAAGATTTGAACCTTCAAAGGGCAAAGTATGAGTTTATGCATGATCTTATAAAATCTATGTAATTGTTTTAAGGGTGCTTTGAGAGTAAAGTGCCATTGATGATGTTTGAATGTTGTGTTGTGAAAGGCTATTCTCATAAATACATACTAGCATGATGTGAAAGGTTTTCTCACATAATAAGGATTCTTAGATTTAAAGGCTTTCTCACCTAATTGAATCAAAGAGTAATAGCTATCCTAATGAAACTAGCTTGGATTGGTTATCCTAGGATACCTTTCCATGAATGATAAGAATAAGTAAGAAATGACTATTCCGTGGGAATTATGCTTAGCACCGAGTGGATATTGATATGGGATGGAAGCTCTCCTGTTAGTAGAGGTCGGGTTTCTAGAAGCAATCTCTTGAGATGAAAGCTCTCCCGTTAGTAGAGGTCGGGTTTCTAGTAACAATCTCCTTATCCCATAAACTATGTGCCCCCATAAGATGATTAGCTAGTGGATCCACTGAAGCTAGAAGTTCATGGTTCTACCTTAGGCAAGTAGAACAACCATTTTCGGTGTGGGAAACACCAGGGGATCATGTTATAGTTCACATGGCCTCTATGGCGGTCAAGGTTAATTTCCCCACAACAAGATGAATAATGAACTAAAGTTACTTCAAAAAGTATCACATATGAGTTCAAAGGTTTTTTATGATGATGTTAACTTGCATTGGCCATGATTTTATGACTTATGTTTTCTAAATCTCTTATATCATGTTTTAGTTGGTCAATTGCATGTTATGAAATGAAATGTCCCTCTTAGCATATTTTAAATGTTTTTATGCATAGCTAACATACTTCGTACATTGTTTTGTAATAACGCATACGCTTGCCTACATTTTCCCCCAAATGTAGGGTCCTTTCTTTGGATGACATTCTGACAAGACTTGGATATACAATGCCCTCAATGTCTTGGTGTTGTAATGGACCAACAGTGGAAATCATGCAGTATCTTTTTCTGAAGAGTCAATGTGACAGTTCCCAATATCGTGGCTAGAGCTTGGATTTACTTATTTTCCCGAGTTTGGTGAGTCCTCATGGTTTGAGGACGGAGTTTATTGTTTTAGTTTCTTTCTTGTATTTCTTTTTTGGACATGATGTATGGGCTAGGCCCAATTTCATTCGATTGTATTAGATGGCTATGATGAGACATGAGTTTAGACTTCTGTTTTTTGTTATAAAATGTTTTAAACTTGGACTATTATTTTACTCTCTATTTCTTATGTTATGAGAGCTAAGTGGATTGCATGGAGTCCTTCGGGAATCTATATGCCATGTTACATCTAGGGTGTACCCCTGAGTTGTGACAAAAACATACAGGGGTCATATGTTTATTACAACATAAACAATAAAACGAAAAATTTGAACAAACAGGCCATAGTAAACAATGAAAATGGCATTGGAATCACACACATCAAATTCAGATAACACAATACAAATTCACATACAAATAAGACATTTATGAAAAAGGGCATTGGGACCAAGTCCTTACTACTATGCAGAAATGAATAAGTCATTACATTTTAGAAATCTATACCAAAAGAAAGAAAAAACATACAGAAGCCACATATTTATTACACATAAACAATAGAGGAAAAATTTAAACAAACATGACATAATAAACTGAGGGCATTGGGACAAATCAAATTCAGATAACATAATACATATTCACATATAAACAAGTCATTCATGAAAAAGGGCATTGGGACCAAGTCCTTACTATTTTGTAGAAATGAATAAGTCCTTACATTTTAGAAATATGTACTAAAAGAAAGAAAAAGCATACATGGGTCACATATTTATTACAACATAAATAATAGAGGGAAAAAAATCTGAACAAACATACCATAATAAACAATGTAAAAGGGCATTGCAAATTCAGATAATATGATACATATTCACATACAAACAAGTCATTATGAACAAGGGCATTGGGACCATGTCCTTACTAATATGCAGGAATGAATAGGTTAAACTTTAGGAATCTATACTAAAAGAAAGAAAAAACATACATGTGCCACATATATATTACAACATAAACAATAGAGGAAACAATTATGAACAAACATGCCATAATAAACAATGAAAAGGGGCATTTGGACCACACCATCAAATTCAAACTAAACAATACATATTTACATACAAACAAGTCCATTATGAAAAAGGCATTAAGATCAAATCCTTATTGCTATGCACGAATGAATAAGTACGAAACCACATGAATACTACTATTTTAACTCAAAGTATTCCCTTAATCTAATCTTAACAGAAAAGGACCACCATATACGAGACAAAATTCTCAAAAGATTAGAAAAATCTAACTTACTGCTATGCATGATTGAATAAGATGTGAAACCACATGAATACTACTATTTTAACTCAAATAAATAAATTATTATTTCCTAAATCTAACATAACAGAAAAGGACCGCCATATAAAAGACAAAAGTGTCAAAAGATTACAAAATCATTACTCATCCCATTGCACAAACCAATTCAACCCAAAAGCACATGAATACAGTACTACTATTTGAATTCAAATAAACAAGTAATTTATTTTCAAATCTAACATAACAAAAGATTATACAAATCGCAAACCCTAAGTATGTTGCTTTGAAATCGTAAACATAATAAAATAGAAAAATTGATTTACTAACCTACAACCACAAATATCCACAGATGATAGCTACTTTGAAACCCTACCGGTGAAGAAAAATGCTAGCTACTTTGAAACACTAGCGGCAAAGATAGCTGGTGAAAGGAAGCTTGCTTTGGGTCTTTTTTAAGAAAAGGATGAGATGTGGAAAAAGGTGAAATTAGAGCTATTAAATCGTTTATGTGGAGGTGGGTGAGGTGGGCGTGCACATGTGAAGGTCCATGTGGCACAGTGGCGTAGCCAAAAATTTCACGAAGGGTGTCCAAAAATCGCATAGGTAAATAAAAATAATTTAACAAATGATTGCACTAAGATTTTGTAAATCAAATTACGTAACATTAATGATTAATTTTCTTAATTAAAAAATATATCAAAAAAATTAAAATCAAACTATTTAATATTTAGCTTTAATATTCATGTTTATTTAATAGGAAGTGAATGGACAAAGAAAAAAATAAGAGAAAATTTAGTTTAGAATGAAATCCCTTTTATGCTTCAAGATTTCACGAACCTCTGATGACTAACAACGAGACATGAAAAATAAAAAGTAGAATTAAACGGGATTTATTGAAAGAAATTGTATATGGAGCCTGTATCACTTTTAGTAGGTTTATAGAAATAAATAAATAAATAGAATTTTCTAATTAACTTTAAATTAAATAATTACTTTTGAATTTTATTTAAATTTTTAAGGAAAAGAAAAAAAATCAAAAGTAAATCAATTAAAAGTTCAATTGGCTACTAATCGTTTTTTCCCTTAATTTTTTAAGATGCAAGTCTCTAATTTAAGATAATTTAATAAATAATATTATTTTTGATTTCTTTAAAAATAAAATATGTACTATTAATTATGATTTTGAAGTTAATTAGGAGCTTTTTTGAAAATGTAATAAAAAATTGTAGAGGTAGGGGCAATCGATCCTGCGCGGCCGGTGGCAAAGGCCTTAGCTTTGGCTGATCAACAGAAACCACTAGTCTAAGAGACTTTATTGTTCAAGGGTGTCCAAAATGTATTATTTAACCACGTAAAGTATTATTTTACTTCTATATATGGTGTAATTTTTCGACGAAGAGTGTCAAATTGGACACTCTCAACATAGTGTAGCTCCGCCCCTGATGTGGCATATTAATGCATACATGAGATGTCACATAACTCTTCTATTAAACAAAAGGGTAAGTCTTGTCCAATAGTAAGACGAAAATGGCACTTTTGAGTCGAAATATAGTTTAAGAGTATATTTAATCTATTTCGAGTAGTTGAAGGATAGTTTTTGCCCTTTTTCGATATCAAAATGCCCTCATTTCACCTATTAGGTAAAAAATCCCCTTAACCTATAAAAAATAGTTCAAATTTGCCCTCTTACCTAAAAATATGTTTATCAACTAATAAATACTATTTAATATCCCCGCATTTTGTGCGATCTTAATATATTTTAATAATAAATATAATATTTTTATAATATTAAAATAGTTTTAAAAATTCTTTTTAGCCTTCAGATTTGAATAAAGTAAAACTCATTTTTTTAATTCATTTTATTTCTATTAGCATCTTACTTATATTTTTTTCCATTATGTAACAATTTTAGTCATTTAAAAATACTGAAATATTACTATCAATTATGTTAAGTAATACCATATTTACACTCAGTGAAAAATTCAACAAAAACCATCTTACTATGGACATACATAATAAAATTCTTCTTTCTTCATGACTAGGATAATGTTTTTATACAACATACATTCAGGTTAATTCACACATTAGTTCATATATTTTATTTAAAGCAAATACTTATATTAGGTAAGACAAAAATTTAGACAAACAACATGATTTTTCCAGAAAAAAAGTTACGAATCAAAAGAAAACTAAATAATTGTCAAGGTACAATAAAAAAAAATCATTGTCATGTATAATTAGAATTAGGAAATATTTGAGTCATCTCTAATATGTTAAGGGAATTTTTAATCTAATAGGTAGAAGGAAGAACAAATTTGAACCATTCTAATAGATTAAGGGCATTTTTTATCCAATAGATGAAAGGGGGGCATTTTTGAACCATTTCTAATACGTTAAGGGCATTTTAACCCAATACATGGAAGAAATGACATTTTTGACCCAGTAGGTGGAAGGAGGGCATTTTTGAACGATTTCTAGTACGTTAAGGGAATTTTTGAACCTTTCCCTATTTTTAAATATGTCATGTCAAAATTCAAATTAAAATGTTATAAAAAATAATATATTTAAAATAAATTAAAAAGAAAAGTAAGATAAATAGACTGAAGTGAAAATGTATACTCCTTTCATTCACTTTATTTGAAATTTATAAATTTAAAGTTAAATATGGAATTGTATACATTTTCTTTGGAATTTTTAAAAAATGAGGTTGGAAAACTAGTTTGGAACATTTTTCTTAAAAATATATTAGTATTCGAGATTCAAGTTGAATCTGACAATTTTATTAAGCTAGTATTCAACTATAGATTAATTGAAACTTTTAAAGAAAAAAAACTTTTTGGAATAGTTTTAAAACTTGAAGTTCTATTAAAATATGTATTTAACTTGAAAAGATTGAAGTTGTTTTAAATAGGAGTGAGAGTTCACCCAAAAGATGATTTGGGTCAGTTTTTAGAACTTTAATTATTATTTTTAAACAGTTTTTTCAAATGTTTTCTTTATAAAAAAAAATCTACTCCCAAAATCTATGATCAAACATGAGTTAATTTCACTTTTACTTAATGAAAAACTACATTGTATGGATATTAACGTAAAATTATGAAAAACATACCTTATTAGATATACATTCATATTTATATATATATATATATATAAATTATATCTATATTTTCAAGTAATTACGTATATTTTCATTAATTAAAAATTTTATACTATATTTTAAGTTAGATATACATCATTCTTTAAAATTAGTTTCCAATATAGCCCTTAATTTTCTCCATAAATTATGTATACACTCCAAATCAACTCAATCTCTCTCCTACGTTCTCTTCACCTCTCTCTCTCTCTCTCTCTTCGCCTTCTTCTCCGATGAACCCCGGCTGAACCAGTCCCCCACCGTCTTTCGCCTCTTCTGCACTCTCTCCGACAAAGTATTGTAAGCACCACTTATTCTTTCCTCAACTCCGTCAAAGTTGACGATAAGTCATAGCCACGGAGCACGACTGCTCATAACAACAAACCAAAAGATGGAGCAAACACCATCGTGGTTAGATGCCGGACCAATCAGGAACACAATCAAAAAAATTCAGTATTAGTTTGTTTACCATTTTTTCTACTTTGAAGTTTATTGTTGCTTGAAAAAAAATAATTATTTGTGAAAACAATAAGTGAAGATTTACGCATGTATCTGACACATTATTGATATATCTGACACACTGTTAAATAAAGATTGTATGTATCTTATTTTTATTGTTGTGTCTGATTACGTGTATATATATATCTGACAAAATATACGCATATATTTGCATAAAAGTTCATTGAGTTAAGAAGTTTAAATTTTATTGAATCACAAAAAAGAAGATTTTGATTGTTTTGATATTTTTAGAAGTTGTGATGTGGCATTCCGTCTAAAGTTTTTACAAACATGATTTACTCATTAATTAATGGTGTATGAGTTAATTACTTAGATATACTCTAGTTTACAATATTACGTATCTTACAAATTTTTGTACATCTAGATACGTCTAGATACATGATGTCAAAATTAGATGTATTATTTTCTAGATACATTATATCCAAGTGGAGTGCATGTATCTGGGATACATAACAAACATCACTCACCTCTCTCGCCTTTCTCCCACCTCGCTTGCAACTTTCCTATATATCTGGTTTCGCAGATACATGTGAATCACACCAAATACACACACCAAATATATATATAAATATATATATATATATATACATGTATCTAGTGTGATTCGCATGTATCTAGGATACATAACGAATCTCCCGCGCCTCTCTCCCTATTTTAGTGTATCTGATAGCAAAAATGCAAGTGTATAAGTGTATCTTCCTCAATATATTGTAGGAAACTCTTACTAAGGGGCAAGATATGTAATATCTTGAAATTATAGATAATAATAATATATATGGTAGTGGAGTATGTCTAATTATGTAGTTTTTCCTGTTCTGGGTAATTGACAAAAATCTAACTAGTTTATGTGTTAATTACTTAGATGCACGCTACTTTGTTATATTACGAATTTTACCAGATTTTGGTGTGTCCAGATATGTCCAGGTACATCTATCTCGGGATACCTTAGGTCAAAATTATATGTAATTTATTCTAGATACACTATATTCAAGTGGATTCACATGTATCTGGGATACACATACAAATCTAGCTCGCCACTCTCTTATCTCGCTCGCGTATCTGGTATCTTAGATACATGTGAATCACACTAGACATATTATTTAGTATGTATCTAGTGTGTATAGCATGTATATGAGATACATAGATAAATCTCGCTCGTCTCTCCCTTTTTCAATGCATCTGATAGCAAAAAAAAATAAAATCTAGGGGTATCACACTTGAAATCTGGTGTGAAATTATTAATTAATGAGATAAAATGAAATTATTCAAACTATGAAAAGAATTAGTAAATATAATAGAAAAATTTGTGTAGTGAGAGAGTAACTCCTAAATATAACATGAAAGAATTGATTTCGAACAATACTTGACCGCTACAGATGAAAGATTGTTATAAATTACGACGACTGATATAGATAAGTATGATTAATATTGGTCAGGGTGTACATGATCGGGTTGATTCGGGTTTTTCAAATATCAAACCAAACCATTTGTGTAAAACTTTTAAATTTATAAATCAAACCAAACTAATAAAACTCGAGTTTTTCAAATACCAAATCAAACCAAACCATTGTGTCGAATTTTTAAATTTTTAAATCAAACCTAACTAATAAACCTCGGATTTTTTCAGGTTTTTGGATTTTTCCGGTAAAGTATGCATAATTAATATAAGTACTATATTTTTTTCTCTCTTCAATTTATATTCCGTATTTAAGTGTGATTTTTTTTTTATCATACTTAGGCTAAGATTTAGGAACTCATTATTAAAGATTTTATGATCTTATATATATATATATATATACACACACTCGTAGTTATAAACACCAAATTTTAGAATTAAATATACTTATTTCACCCAAAAAAAAGTATTTTAATTATGAAAAAATACACCAAAAATGAGTTCAAAATTTAAGTTTCGGATTAAAAATAAAATAAAAAACGAAATCAAATTTTCAAAAATATAGAATTCTTATTTCTAAAAAAACTCAGATTAAAAAACTAAAAAAAAAAAACATCAAAATTTAAAATAAAAAAACAACATCAAGAAAAGCAAAAAAGATAGATTAAAGAGAGAAAAAATTACCTGTTGAAACCTAAGGTGATAAATTTAAAATAATTGAATAGTAGTGAATGTTTATCTTTGGAGTAATAAAATAATCAAAATAAGAGTCAACTACTCAAGAGAAAATCAAGGGAAAATTTTATCTTGTCAATTATAAATTACTATATTTATGGAAAAGATATTTTGTTAATTAGAATGGGAAAAGGAACAAAGAAAAAGGTGAAAGAGAAACGGAAAGTGGAAACTGAAAAGAGGAACGTGTGGGTAGGGGTGTGGGTTGACATGTGATAAGTTTAAAAAATCGTTAAAAGGTGTAATATATAATTACAAATTGATTCTCTCTTATTAATATTATTTCTCTCATCTATTAATTATATGACATTACATAATATGTAATTAGTTAATAAAATACAATTATTTAATTTATAAATTAAAACCAATCTGTTAATACTTGTAATTAAATGTTATAAGTAGTAATATAAAAAAATAGATCTAAAAGTTGTAATATTAACCCTTAAATAGATGTATGGGGTGATTTTTCCTTAAGAATTTTATCTTCCCGTGGAATTACATCGATAATATAATATACATACATTACCGATATTAGGGGTGTACAAAATCGAATCGAAAACCGAATCAAACCGCAAATCGAGTCAAATCAGGAAAAAATCCGACTAATGATTTGTTTCGACTTGGTTTGGTATTGGAAAAAAAAACTCAACTATCCAATTAGTATACATTTAATATCCAACAAGTTAAAGTATGCATACAAACATATAATTATCTTGTGCTCCAAATATTTCTTTAGTTTTACCTTGGTTTAACTATCTAAGGTGTTTCTTAAGAAAATAACATGAAATATGAGATGCGTGATGACACTAAAATATTCAATAAAAAATAATAATGAAATCATCATATAAAATAACTATTTCAAAGTCATAATGAAAATGATCATAATTTAAAAGTACTACGTCATGCTAAAATAAGTCTAATAAGTATTAGTTACATGATTAAACATTAAAGAAAGAATGAAATTAGATTATGTATTTTTAATGTCTAAACCAATGTAAAACTAAAGAACAAATATTCAACATTATTGTTTTAGGTTTGTATACAAATTGGATACAAAATTAACTAGTTTTAGGTTTGGCTATTTCAGTTGAAATCTCAATTACATGTTTGTTTCAATTTTACCACTGCGACATCAGTTGGCTACCAATGTATACCAATTTCATACTATGATTTGACTTAATTTTTTCAGTCAATATCAATTGCATACCAACATTACATAGTTTTTTACTATACATTTGAAAACATTGAAAACACAAATGATTAACTAGTACACATAATAACTGTTTTAAAATCATAATCATTAACTTAAAAGACAAAATAAATCAAAACATGAGTTTGTCACAATAAAACGATCAAATCAAAATTAAAAAAATTATGTCTTTTTTTTCCAGTAGGGTAATTTGAACATGTCTTCATGTTGTGTCCCTCCTGAGAACATGTACTACACGTAACCTTAGACCTCTTAAATTTCACATCAGCAAACTCTTTACAACGTTCAAGTTGTGGTCTCCCTATAGTTCTTTTATAACCAGATCGCAATAATTTATGCTCCGAAACTTTTGAATTGCACATTTTTCTATTTTATCATAAATTATTGTGTCAGTATTACACGATACAAAAATATAAATAACTTTTATACATATGTTATATCAGTATACAAATTTCATACCATTTTTATGCATACTTTCTATACCTATTTCATGCCAAAAGTAAACACCAATTCATACCAGATTCATGTAAAAAATGTCACGACCCAGACCATCGTGATTGGCACTCACACTAACCCTCCGGCGGGAGAACCATTAATACTAATTAGCTAACCAAAGAACTACACAATTTAACCAAAAACTATGCATTTAAAGATACGGAAGAAGGTTTAAATGGCCTAAGAAATACGGAGTTCCCATAAACTCCTAAGGTTTAAATAAACTTGCCAAACTAATGCGGAAGAACAACCCTTAGAACATGAAAGTCATTGTACCAAAACTCTACGAACGACAAGTGTAAGAACAAAGGGTACAACCCCAAAACTAAACAACACCTTAAACAAATAGTCTGAGTCCGAAAAGAGTGGACTTAAACAAGAAAGATTCATGACAGCCTGAAAGAATTGGCTCACTCTTAAATCCGATCACGCCCAACAGTCACCTAGCTGAGGTCTATCAATAGCCGCCTGAAGATGCCCTGTACTCAACAAAGAACAAGCAAGTGCAATATCAGTACATAACCACAGTGTACTGGTAGGATCACACGGCTGTCCCAATAAGTGAAACACATGCAAGTAACCACAACATTATAAAACAGGCATATACCAAACATATACAATATTAGTCATCTTTTCAGGATCAATTTAGCATTCCACGTTCTCAGTAATACCCATTGGCTATCATTTTAGAGCAACAAACAGTCTTTCAACCTCAATCACCATTAAATATGAACGTAATCAACACAAGTAGATACACAACACAATTCAATGGTCTTCTAATGGAACCCAATTCAAAGGTCCTCTCATGGAATTCAAACCCAAACTGTTAGTGTACCGATTCGTGGTACCCGATCCAATGTTTATGCTGGAACGTGGCAACCGATCCCATATTTATGCCGGAATGTGGCAACCAATCCCATATTTATGCCGGAACGTGGCAACCAATCCATGTCAGTGTGTTGGAACGTAACACCCGATCCATTCAACAAACCACAATCACAATCATAATGTATATTTTCACAATCATACAACAAGAGGTGATTCATGTCATACAATTATTCAATTATCCTCATTTACGATTAGGGTGATCAATAATGCAACATTCACATACATACATGCATTATAATGAACAATTACAAACATATATCACACCAACATGAAATCACAACCATCACCTACCTCGAATCCAAGCTTGAATCCTCTAAGGCACTTGAATCTTCCCATTTTCTGGATTTTTTTTGCTTGTTCTAGGTCTACAAATAATTAATATACACAGGGATCAATAATCAAAGGTCTAATTATCCGAATTATAACAAATCCAATAACTCCATACCAAACCCAAGATCCTAATACCCAGATTAGGGATTTTTCCACCATAATTTCCATATCAAAACCCTTGCCCATCGATAATCACCCATGAATTTACATTCTACAGATCGAAAAATAGATTCGGAGAGTTAAAACCTTACATTTAGCCTCAAGAATGGTGGAAACTGACAAGAAAGGACTTGGGGTATTCTCCTATCTCTCAAAAGTCAAAACTTGCAGAATAAAATGATTTTGGGATTTATTTCCGACTTTAAGTCGCGACTGTCCCACCACAGCGGGACCCATCCCACTACAACGACATCTATCCCGCTACAACGGCATGCACAGAGACAAAATGCTGGAATTTGAATTCCAACCCCTCATTTCACAACACACCTTCATTCCAAGACACTCACAACATACCCGTTCACGCTAAGATCAGTTTCGGGAGTTCTACTCTCCTGAATTCAATTATGTAAAGTCGTACGGGTTCCTTAACGTCTTAGCTATCTACTCATGTGATTAAAATCATAATTAGATCACTCAATTGCTACCAAATTTCTCTAGACTAGCCTGACTCTGATTTCGTCTAAATCTGGACTAGGCTAGAAAATTCCAAGTTACTATTCAAAAGTTTTTTGGCCCCAATTTATTTTCCCCATTGGCTTTTACCTAACGACGGAAATCAGGTATTTACAATAGATACAAATTTACCCATCACTCATCCTCGAGTGATCAACTAGGAAAGACTAGCTAAAGTAAGGGTAGAATAGTATCTGAATCGTCAAATTACTGGGGATATTTGTCTCGCATGCCCTTCTTACCGAATCTCATTATCCCCTAAGGGTATCACATCTCCAACCTCAAACCAACCAATTGAATACCTACACATCCTCCTGTACAATGCCTTAATGAAGTCATCTCAATACTCGAGTGATAAATATTGTTGTATGTAAACTTAACTGACAACAAAAATGATTCCCAACAACCACCAAAGTTGATCGTACACACGTATACAACATGTTATCAAGGACATTGACACAATTATCCGGACGAATCCTTTAGCACTTAAGCATGATAAAATTTCAAGTCAATACTCGCTACAATTAAAAGTGAACCTGAACCAACCAACACACACTCATAATACCCAAACAATCATAGTTCTTATCAACATCTCCTTCTCACAACATAAATTTCCATAAGCTTAAGTTACAAAATTTTGGTCTTTAGACATCAGATGTTTATTGAGGGATATGTCCAAGTATACAAACCCTCTAGCAACACTATCGAAATAGTAGATTTAGTAATTGTAGATTACCTCTTAAGAACAATATAATTGGATTCAATGATCCCTACATTCAACCATACATAATCAATACATGACCTTGACGACTAGATGAATAATAAGATTGTCGGGCAACCATAATTACACATGGCAGCTCTTCTATGAACTCTTATAAGCAATGTGGTACATGTAGAACCACAAAAATACTTTTAACAACTCCAAGACAACACCAATTATGTCATTCGAAATAACTAAATCTTCCCAATCTTCCCACTCAACCAAGAGAACATCGCAGGATTTGGTACCCATGATCCACCCACAAAAGTGAAAACACACGAGAGCATAGCTAGTGAATCATACTCACAATACTAACAACCATCATAAACACTCCGACCATTTACCTTATTATAAACCAACACTTTTTAAATGAAACCTTTCTTATGTACTTAACAATTAATAGTAGTAAATTTATGACTCAACCCAGGTGTAAGTCCTTTCAAATACTCAAAATCGGATACAATTGATCATTTATCACCTTACCAATTCATACCTTGACAAAATATATTCCTACGAATGTAGACTTACAATGAAAAATCTGAATTGTAATTTCCACCGTATAACACAATCCTTTTCTCTATCAACATTAGCTTGTACCTTGAAGATTTTTATGAAATCATGGATCTTTGCTTATAATTGATCGCATCTCCATCGATCTTACAATATCCTTCGCTAAAATTCCATCGCACTCATTACTAAACTCAAAAACAAAACCAAAACACTTATCATCACATTCGATCTAATGTTTGTACACTCATTTCTCAAGTCCTTTCCAATAGTTTTTAACCAAATCTGACGGACCTGTGACAATATTACCATAGCCATAATAAAATGAATAAAATCACGCGTCTCTGAACCCAATTATCCACCCCTCTGAAGATATCTCTTTAGCCTTTACAATAAAATAAAATATTCTTGCTCTCGCCTCTCTAAAGGTTGTACTCATCCCACTATTTTTCTTCATTATGACTCTAGCTTTTTAATTTCTATTCGAATGGTGTCCTACCATCTCTTAAAACTTTCCATACAACCATGTTACTCACCAAATATTAGAAAACCACAACCTCATATACTCGCAAGTCGTAATTACTATATAAAAATTCTCTTAACCAACAATTTAATTATATAGTTGCATCCCGTCACAATCCATCACGAACTCTTATTACCATTATGCTCAGTCAGCCTTAACTATCACTACAAAGCCAACCTTACATCAACACGATACCTCAAACTCATGTATACTTATTGGGACCTTCCTTATCCATACACTTGTCATTCTGGTATCAATCCACTCTTTTATGGCTTAAGATAAAATCACCAGTCTTCATACTACCCTCATTCTTTTTAACAAACAAGACAGGAGCACCCCACGGGGAAGCATTAGGACGGATGAAACTTTTATCAAGAATCCCTTGGATTTGAGCTTTAAGCCCTCTCAATTCTGACACGACATAAATAGACTCAATAGAGGGGGATTCGACCTCCACATCCTGAATATGAGCCAAGTAAGCCAAACAACCCTTCCTTACCAGTTTTCTAGCCTAAATGGATAATATGATCTTAGCTTGCTTAGGCTTGTACACCCCTTCCCACTCTAATTTTTCCTTCCCGGAATTGCTAGAGTTACAGACTTAGTATTACAATTAAGCACAACATAATAGAGGGACAACAAAGTCATGCCTAAGATTATATCAAAGTCAGTCATATCCAAAATCACCAAATCAGCCCAAGTCTGAAAACCCATAAATAAAATACGACAAGCATGATAGACATGAGTGACTATGACAGACCTTCCAACTAGGGTAGAAACATGGATGGGGGAATCAAGTATATCACAAATCATAACAAATTCTGAGGCAAATCGCACGGACACATAAGAATAAGTAGAATCCATATAAAACAACACATTATCCATCCGGTCACAAACAATAAAAGTACTTGTGATCACTGCATCAGATCCTATGCCTCGGTCTTGCCCAAAAAGGCATAAAATTGAGCCCTATCATCTTGACGGGCAACCTCCTTGCCTGGCTGTGATAAGTCCACAAATTGGACTCATTTAGGGCTATATTTAATAGAAATAGTGTCCTCAAATGCTTATTTTATCTCAATATCTGGTGAAAATGCGTAAGTTTCAAATATTTGAAGTTTTAGTGGAAGCATGGACACTTAGGTGCAAAAAGGAACAAAAAGGTGGAAAAGAATGAAGAAGCTGAAGCCTGAGTATTGCCAAGCATACTTGGCGAATCGCCAAAGGGACGCACTCCGCCCTTTGTTCCAGTACGTGAAGCCCTAAAGGAAGTGGATCAAAAAGCGATTGAAGGAGCAGTCGGCGCTTTGCCGATCAGTTCCGCGAAGCAGAAGTATACCACCCAATGATCCAGAACGCACAAAAGCTGAAGGCAAAGCACAAAAAGCGATGAACTAGAAGAAGGGTGAATCGCCGAGTCATTCGGCGTCCGAGACTAACCTCACTGAGTGATCCGCCAGCACTATTTTCTGAAGTCTATAAATACTAAACTCTTTACTAGTTTAGAGGAGTCGAATATTATTGTAATTTTTTAGACTTAGAATATTATCTTTCATATTTTTCTCTCAAGTTTGGAGAGGGTTTTTTTGGGAGACTTGACGAAATGAGTTCATCTTCCCCAAATTGGAAGTGTGTCTTATCTATTCTTTTTCCTTTTCTTAAATCAAGGTTTAATTTATTATACCCACTTGAATGCAAGCTCATCTAGGTATAAATTTCTATCTCTTGATGTGTGGCTAAAACCCCCCATTATTGGGTGTGATTTAGCAAATATGTGTTGATATTATTGTTGGGCCTTGCTTGCTGATAGGTTAGATGTATTTTTATGGTGATTTCACCTAGTGGTTGTGGTTTAATTTAATGGGTTTGTAGTTGCAAATACAAAGCCACCCATGTGTTTTCGGCTTGCCCGAGAGGGAGGTCGCGAAACCAAGACCGCTAGACTGATGGCCCAAGGAGTGGGTCGACATGAGGTTCAGCCCGAGAGGGTGAACCCTAGTCCCATATCCTAACACTCAGCTCGAGAGAGTGAGTGGGGTAAGGAGTAGGTTGGCCTTCATGCGGCAAATGGGTGTCCGAGAGGAACGCATTTGAAACGGGGTAAGTTGCCCGAGAGGGAACTTATTTCCATCTAAAGCTTAGTCTAGTCACTATTATCTTGCAAATTTCCTATCGAAAGCATGTACCTAACTATTTATCTCAACTTGTATTGCAGTCACACTCCAAGAACTCTTCCTCATACTTGATTTCCTTGTTATTTTTGTTGTTTTTACTTACTAGTGACAAAACCCCCCATTGTTATTTGACACTTTTGTGTCACCCCCTTAATTTACTTTGTTTTTATTCGATAAGTTCTCTAACTACAACTAATTAGAAGATAAATTCTAGTTTAACTACTATTTTCACTACCACTCCCTTAGGACACGACCCCAACCCTTGGTTGGGTTGTTATACTATTGCACGATCGTAGATACTTGCATTGGAAGTTGTGTCATTGATTACGCAAATATCAGGCTGCATTGCTCCTCTACCCGCATTACCATTTCCCCGCCTCCACGGCCTCGTTGTTTTCCTCCTCATATGCCCAATTTCTCCACAATTGTAACACACTTAATAACTTAACCAAGGAAACCTCGCAGCTATTGGAGCAGTCGTATCTTGACCTCTTCTTGATATACAAACAATCCCTGAAATCGTAGTATAATTTCGAACTTCAAATGATATATCTTAATGTCATCATTCGCTAAACAACCCATACATGTTATAACAACAATACTAAATGCATTTTTCAAAGTAATGGTGTTCATTATCTATCCGTCCTTTACCAAAACTTCTTGAATGCTGTCACCTATAAACTTGAATCTGCAAATCTGACCTTAATCCCTTCACAAGCGACGATAGTAGCTAGCGAGCCCCACAAAACTCTTAATTTCAGTCACAGAACTAAGTCGGACCCTATTCTTGACTGCTTCAATCTTTTGGGGATCTACCATTATCCTTTCCCTTGGAACTACATGCCCGAAAAAGGCAACCGAAGTCAACCAAAATTCACAGTTAGAAAATTTCGCACACTCCTTTTGTTTTTATAATCACATGGATGTCAGTTTTTCTGCTGTTTTTGACAACATTCAATTTACTACAAGGTTTTATAGTCTATCCTCGATTGCTGAACACTGATTGGATTGCAGGGGTTAGTTTGAATTCGATTCAGGTTTTATAAGAAGATCTGGGAAAAAATAGAGGAGACATGGCTGAAGTTCTGTCTCGCCCTGTACCGCTCTGGCGGGGAATATCCACTCTGGCAGCCTCGCGCTGGAGGAAAAAATCCCGCCCCAGCGGCTCAGACGAAAACAGTACCCAGGCAATAAGTTTTTCTGGGTTTTTCTCTTTTCTAAATCTCACAACGAATTTCAGTTTTACTGAGCAATTTAGGATAATCCTCTAAACTAGGATAATCATTGTCTACCCCGAGTCAATCCAACGATACACAATCTAACTCATTCTCATTAATTCAACACCATAACCCACACATCCCCATGATACACCCAGACACTTACACGGTTACTACCCAAGCGCAGTACACGTCCAGATCTCTCTTACAAATCACCTCATACATTATCTAGACCCTTGCATCGAAATTAGTGTGACCTTCTTTTCACAACAAGTTTCACGATACTCAGCAGTTACAACTTGCATAGTTTCAATCAATTCAGTCAGTATATTGCACATATCAAAATTCAGACCCACACTTATTGTGCACATGATCATATCATCACATACAAGCAAATACAACTTCCACTTTCACAGTTAATTCAAGCAACAAGGAACACACATTCACAGTTTTCAAGTTACAACTCACAGACAAGCCCGATTTCTAAATTAGTTTGTTCCATAGATGACCATTACCGGACTCCCAATACAAGGGAAAAATGTAAACTGATGCACCCTGCAACTAGTCAAAAGATCATCTATCTGAGGCAGTGGATACTTGTTCCGAATGGTGACCCTATTCAACTGTCGGTAGTCTATACACATCCTCTTTTGCTAGTGATGGTGTTACCACTTTTGTTGCTCTAGTTCAGACCATAGAGTGAAGGAGGAAAGATACCAATTTGTATCACCCAGTTACCAATTGGATTCAAGTCATAGAACGAAGAAGTAGAAAGAAGTGAGTTTTTCCTAAAGTCCTATTGCCTCTCAAAAAAAAGTACGAATGTCTTTGTACTGTTCCGCAGGACTCTACTAGACTCATTTTGGTACAACGAGATCAACGAACCTATGGTTCTGATACCAACTTTGTCACGACCCAGACCGTTGTGATTGACACCCACACTAACCCTTCGGTGGGAGAACCATTAATACTAATTAGCTAACCAAAGAACTACACAACTTAACCAAAAACTATGCATTTAAAAATACGGAAGCAGATTTAAATGGCCTAAAAAATACGGAAGCAGATTTAAATGGCCTAAAAAATACAGAGTTCTCATAAACTCCAAAGGTTTAAATAAACTAGCCAAACTAATGCGGAAGAACAACCCTTAGAACCTGAAAGTCATTGTACCAAAATTCTACGAACGACAAGTCTAAGAACAAGGGGTACAACCCCGAAACTAAACAACACCTTAAACAAATAGTCTGAGTCCGAAAAAAGTGGACTTAAACAAGAAAGATCCATGGTAGCCGGAATGAACTGGCTCACCCTTGAATCTGATCACGCTCAACAGTCACCTAGCTGAGGTCTATCAATAGCCGCCTGAAGATCCCCTGTACTCAACAAAGAACAAGCAAGTGCAGTATCAGTACACAACCACAGTGTACTGGTAGGATCACACGGTTATCCCAATAAGTGAAACACATGCAAGTAACCACAATATTATAAAACAGGCATATACCAAACATATACAATATTAGTCATCTTTTCAGGATCAATGTAGCATTCCACGTTCTCAGTAATACCCATTGGTTATCATTTTAGAGCAACAAACAGTCTTTCAACCTCAATCACCATTAGATATGAATGTAATCAACATAAGTAGATACACAACACAATTCAATGGTCCTCTCACGAAACCCAATTCAATGGTCCTCTCATGGAACCCAAACCCAAAATGTTAGTGTACCGGTTCGTGGTACCCGATCCAATGTTTATGCCGGAATGTGGAAACCGATCTCATATTTATGCCAGAACATGGCAACCGATCTCATATTTATGCCATAAATGGCAACTGATCCAAGTTAGTATGTCGGAACGTAACATCCGATCCATTCAACAAACCACAATCACAATCACAATGTATATTCTCACAATCATACAACAAGAGGTGATTCATGGCTTACAATTATTCAATTATCCTCATTTATGATTAAGGTGATCAATAATGCAACATTCGCATACATACATGAATTATAATGAGAAATTACAAATATATATCACACCAACTTGAAATCACAACCATCACCTACCTCAAATCCAAGCTTGAATCCCCTAAAGGGCACTTGAATCTTTCCTTTCCGGATTCTTTCCACTTGTTATAGATCTACGAATAATTAATATACACAAGGATCAACAATCAAAGGTCTAATTATCCGGATTATAACAAACTCAATAACCCCATACCAAACCCAAGATCCTAATACCCAGATTAGGGCCTTTCCCACCATTATTTCCAGATCAAAACCCTCCCCCACGATAATCACCCAGAATTTACATTCTTCGGATCAAAAAATGGATTTGGGGAGTTAAAACCTTACCTTTAGCCTCAAGAATGGTGGAAAACTGTCAAGAAAGCACATGGAGTCGTCTCCTAGTTCTTAAAGTCGAAACTTGCAGAATAAAATAATTTTGGAGTTTATTTCCGATTTAAGTCGCGACTGTCCCGCCGCAGCGGGACACATCCCGCTACAACGGCATCCACCCCGCTACAACGGCATGCACGGAGACAGAATGCTGGAATTTGAATTCCAAGCCCCCATTTCACAACACACCTTCATCCCATGACACTAAGAACATACCCGTTCACGCTAAGATCAGTTTCAGGAGTTCTACACACCCGAATTCAATTTCGTAAAGTCGTACGGGTTCATTAACATCTTAGATAATCTACTCATGGGATCAAAATCATAATTAGATCACCCAATTTCTACCAGATTTCTCTAGACTCGCCTGACTCCAATTTCGTCCAAATTTGGACTAGGCTAGGAAATTCCAAGTTACTACTCAAAAGTTTTCTGGCCCCAATTTTTTTTTCCCATTGGCTTTCTCCTAACGACGGAAATTAGGTCGTTACAAAAAAGAATACAAAATCATACAATTTACAACTAGTAATTGTATTTTTATTAAGTACACTAATTTCATCCCACTATTATACACAATTCCATACCAATATAATGCCAAAAATAAAAATTGAATCATACCATTTTTGTGCCATAAAAACTATAAATTTTCATATAAATTTGATCTTATTATTATCCCAATTTCATACAAAATTTACATCAATTTTTATACCAGAGTCATACCAAAAAATCAATGATGGTTCATACAAAGAATGAACATATTTAGTTGTAAACATTTTTAATCAGTATTCATTCACAAATTAATCAGTAAAAACATTATACAAAATCCATATTTAATTAATATTCATTCAAAAAATTCATTGCATTTTCCAGTAATCTTTTCCCATATCAAATTTTTAACGCCATAATTAAAACTATTATACACAAACAAAATCTGAATATTTTTTTTCACTATCAATGTTCATATTATTTTTTTACGTTTGGTTTGTATACCAATGCAAATAAAACATCGCAAAGAACACTAATTTGAAGGATCCCATCTATCACCATGCTTTATTAATACTGATAAGAAGCTGCCCATTACAAGAAAATGAAGATTATTGAATAAAATTGAATAGAAAATAGATGAGAGTGACGACTAACTAGAGAAAATATTGAGAAGAGAGAGAAACATTCCAACAAAAGAAATGAAATATGTTTTGAAATAATTTTAACTGCTTTGAGCTAAACAAGAAAAATAAATATTCCTTTTTTTTTGTATGAATCTCCAATATTTATGCCTCATCTTAATTATCATTAATTTTTTCATAATATATTCGTTTTTATCTTATTTATTTTTCACACTAATTATTTTTTATTGTTATTTTAAATCATTTTTTATTTTACTAAAATGTTAAAACCTGCAAATTTTTATTGTTATAACTTGAAAGATAAAAGAATAATATCATAACTTATAATTATTACTCATATATATGTCAATTATAAAAGGGAAAAAGGATAAATATACCCTTGAACTAAATACTCTTCGTTATACTTTTAGGACACTGATGACTTTACCGTCCAAATTTTGGGTTGTATGTACCCTTTGATTTAACGGAGAGACACGTGTTATAATCTTAACGGTCTATACAAAATTTATTTTATTTTTAATCCATAATTAAAAAGCCCACCCAAAAACCCACTAGATAATTATAACCCAAGAAAAAAACCCCAAAAAACCCAATCCCAAATAAACTCCATTTTTCTTTTCTTCATTGTTCCATCAACCAACTGCAACCAATTACCACCCCCACGTCGGAACTTCAAGACACCGCCGCGACTCATCTTTTCCGACGAAGCTCCACAAATCAAATCACTTCTAATTGCTACTAAACTCAGCCTTCCTTGCTCCACACACCAAATCACTTCTAATTGCTAATTAACTCAGCCTCCCTCGCTCCGGCGAAATCAGCGACCCTTCGGCAATCATAAAACTTGACCATCTTGAACTTGTCTCTCCTTCATCGATGTCCCAGTAGCACCGACGAACAGAACAAACAAATTTTAAATGGATTTATAATCACAAAAGTTATATCCTTTTTTGTGCCTTAGTGAATTTCGAATTTATAAACAATTGGGTGTTGTCGATTTTTAGTAGCTAGTGATGATTTAGTAATCAAAACATCTCACTAATATCTCACGAGTTCAAAATAAATCGATAAGTCTCTCTATCCTTTCTCCCATCTTCCCCCTATCCTTCTCGAAATCAAACATACAATTATTGTCTCACTTTTGTGCTACCTTCATCAAGTTTATCGATTACATAAGAGAAGAACATATATACTTAGGGGGTTTTCGATTATAATATGGGTGTGGGTCGTGTTGTTTGTGGAGCTTCCGCCGGAGAAGAATGGTGTGGTGGAGTTTCTGTGTTGATCTATTTCTTGGGGGTGTTTGGATGGTGGAACAATGAAGAAAGAGAAAATGGGTTTATTTGGGTGTGGGTCTTTTGGATTATCTTTTTTTGGGTTATACTTATTTAGGTGGGTTTTTGGGTAAGGCTTTTAAATTATGGATAACAAATTAATAAATTTTGGATAGGTCGTTAAGATTATGACACGTGTCTCTCCATTAGTTCAAAGGATATATACAACCCAAAATTTGGATGGTAAGGACATATGTGTCCTAAAAATATAACGAAGGGTATTTAAATACCATTTACAATAGTTCGGGGGTATATTATCTTTTTTCCCATTATAAAATTTTCACAAATCTTAATAGGGACCAAACGTTTAATCGATCCCAAGCTAAAGGACGTGCCCACATGAGGATGAGGAATTCGAGAAATTAGTTTATTTTAAGTTTTTTTGAGCATTCGGTTCTCCCACAAAGCAAATACAGCTAAATTTCTAACACCGAGAGTTAGTGTTATGGATATTTTAAAGACTATTTAATGTCATTAAATTAAAGAGAAAATTTTAGAAATAACAAACATAATAGATATAATAAAGTTTTATAGTTATAGTCTTGATAATTGCACTTTATAACTATAGTTTTGTTTGTTATGGAGATAGTGATTTGTATATTTCGCGTGGCTTGTATTGCTTGCCCGTGGTATATTTCGCTTGTAAATATACAAATAGGATAAATATATACAAATTATGTATTTATACATTTAGGAATTTTCAGAACTTTGTTTGGATATTTCGCTTGCCAAGATACAAACAGAGTAATTTATTGTGAATTTTTCATAAATCGTATACAAATAGCTAGGATGAGCATATACAAATTCTGGATTTATACAATCAAGAACCGAATTATACAGAATTATGGTTTTTACAATCAGGCGAATTATACAAATTGGGCAAATTATACAAATTAAACAAATAGCAAAATTTGGGGAA
This sequence comes from Solanum piurae, assembly GCA_029582685.1. Lineage (NCBI taxonomy): Eukaryota > Viridiplantae > Streptophyta > Magnoliopsida > Solanales > Solanaceae > Solanum > Solanum piurae. The sequence continues at coordinate 5,413 of JAJOOO010011791.1, read as the reverse complement.
ACTATGGTTATGAATTACAATTTTTCAAAACAGTAGCTATATCATTTAAAATGTTTGCTATTCTGCATAATTTTCCCTTAAATGAATCCTAAGTTTAACATGGATTTACATTATTTCTTTTTTTAAAAAAAAAAAAACAGACCCATCATTGAAGTTTCAAATATTGGTTATTATACATTGAAGTAATTTGTACTCAACCAACTGCATTATTATTAATACTAGCCAAGTTAATTATTTGAAGAAATTGAACAAATTAAACTTTAGTCCTCTATTGATGGAGTTTGTTGAGAAATTGAGAAAAAGGTGGAAACTTTGTTATGACTTATGAGTGTTGAATTTTACGATTGGATATATTATTAACAATGATGCTAATCTATTGAAATATTAAGAATTAAGTGGGTAAGTTTATCAACATAGGTTGTGGTGCGTGGTGGGACTGCTTCATCCTTAACTAGAGGTCTTGAGTTCGAGCTCTGAATATGGAGAAAATCTTGTTGGAAGCTACACCCTTGAATGGGGCGTGCAATTCAGATTTAGTCGGAGCTCCAAATACCGAATGAGAAATAAAAGTGGGTAAGATTGATTTTCACATATTAAGATAAAAAAAATTCTTTTGATTAGTAATTAGTCCATCTCATTCTAACTGAGTGAAAATATAACAATGCATATGAAAGAGGCTACTTGTTGCTCGATATAACTTGTATGTTTCTTTGTTTATCTTAAAAAATCAGGTTTACATGAATTTCCTAATGTGACATTCTGTTATGCTTGTATTCTATTTAGATTTAAGTAATTATTTGAGTGATTACATTCAGTTTTGGAGAAGTAACGAACCTCTCTAGCTGGATTCCGGCTAATTCAGATTCGTATCGGGTAAAGTTAATGATTTTTTCACACTCAAAGCTCGAACTCGAAACCTCTGATTAAGGAAAAAAGAGCCATACTGCACCACATTTGTTGGTGGTGCAATTTCGTATATCAAAATAATCAAATTACAGTCTCAATTACCAGCTTATAGCAATTTTTAAACTTTTATATGATTTTTAAGTTTACTTGTAAAATAATTCTCCTTGTATGATTTTTGAAATGTAAATGTAAGGTATCATGTTTTCGGTGAGGTCAGTTAGATCTTTAATTATGCTCAAATGATAATTATTTTTAAAATTTTCTCTTTTTAATTTCTTATTTAATTATTTCATTAGTTTCAATTTGTTCTGTTTAAAAAAATATATTTTTTCCTTTTTGAAAATTCTTTAATTTCAACTTCCCCGTGACATGTTTGGGACAAGATTAAAAAATATTTTTGTACATTTAGAAATCTCTAGTTTAAGATCACAAAATTAAAAAAATTCTCAACTTTTTTAAACTCCGTGTCAAGTCAAAATTAGATAAATAAATTATAACGGAGATAGTATTTCTTTTACTAAAAATATAAATATAGATGTACAATTTTGTTTTTTGATTTTTCAACTTTTTAGTTTTAGGTTATATATGCATAATTCGGAAGCTATTTTTTTTTTTAACAATTAACATTTTTTTTCCCCAAGATTAACATTTCTTTATTCTTTGTTGTTTTTTTTCCCCAACGACATAAGAATTTTATTAATTCATTAAGGACAAGATATGTACAAAGAAACATACAAGATCGTTTACTATTCAATTATTTCCCAAGAAATTCCTTGTGCTAAAAAAAAGATTTTTTTTAGGCAAGTTAGGTTCAAATTCAAAATTCCTTTCTTCAATGGACACTCTTTTATTACTGTGCCAAAGATATAACTTTTGTCAAGCATGTCCAACTTTAAATATAAATCATTTACATGTAGACCTTGACATATATATACAATATAATTTTCCGACGAAGGTTGTCCAATCAAATACCCTGGGATGGCTATAGCTACGCCCATGATGACAAGTAAAAATACAAATTTATTTTAGAAATAAATGACAAATAAAAATAAACGACACGAATAATATACATATGGGTAAAAATTAACAAATACTCGATGAAATAACCAATGTGCATTATTAATCTAAATAAACTAGTCCATACATTTTCAATTAATTTATTGCACCGACGCAAAATAGACAAAAATGGAACACCGCACACTATATAATTATTTTTTTGTCATGTAAGCCTTATAGACGATGGACCAAACATAATGTACTCTTATTTATTTAGTACATTCATCACTGTCAGATGGCATTTGCCAGTTTGCATCATTTATTTAAAAAAAATTATCTTAATTATTATTACTAATATTATATATGAAGTCAAAATAATGTTGTTGGTGATTCTATGTTTAGTTAGGACCAACATCACATATATTGTCTTATTTAATTTCATGAGACTGCAGGAGCAAAGAGCTAGGGTGTACGTAAGTCAGTTTGTTTTAGTTTTTATTAAAAATAATTAAATTAATTATGTTGATTTATTAAATTAATATAAAGTCGATTTTTTATTTCAATTTTAGTCTGATTTTTAATAATTATAAATAAGATTAAATATATTTTCATTCAAATGTGTGACAGGCTAAAACTTAAAAACGTTAAATGAATAGACATTTTTCAAAAAATAATAAAATTGTAAAAGTTAACATGAATACAAAATATTTTTATTAAAATGTCAACGTTTAATATGTTAAATTTATGAGATTAAAGGCCACAATCAAACTGAATATAAAATAAAATATTTATAAAGTAGATTGTTAATTTTCGATATGAAATCTATAACAATTAGTTGTAACAATCTATCTGAATACAAAATAAAATATTTATACGCCCAAATTTGACATAATATATCTAAACATTGTAAATTATAAACTAATTTGAAACATTAACAAAGTAGATTATATATCGTATTGATTTGAACTCAATTTTTTTTCTTTTAATATCAAACCAAACTAAGAGTGGTCGATTTTCTTTTTTTAATGTCAAATCAATCAAACAAAATCATAAGTCAATTATTTTTTTCTAATTAACTTGATTTGTTGATTCTGACTTGAAAAATTTGACTTGTACCCCTAGCAAAGAGCTATTCATAGAGCAATTCCAGAGAAATTTTTTACAATGGTAGAGGCCCAACCAACAATAGTTGTGTGACCCTCCATTGATTAATTGACACATGGATAATGTGTCTACTTCTTTACTTTTTTACCATCTCTCTCCTACTCACCCTTCTTTTCATTCATTTTCTCATTTTCTTACTCCTAATAAATATTTTTTTAACTTCATTTTCTTAAGATGTTGATATATTGAATAAAAGAATTAATAAATATTTTTTTATCACACTAACTAAAAATGTTTTTAGGACTAAGTATTTAAAATACTCATATCATTCAATATTTTTAATAATATCAAATTAACTAAAAAATATTTAGTGTTTTCTCAATTACTAGCACCTAAAAAAATAAATTAATTCAAATTTGGTTTTCCATATTTTTTTAAATTCTGTTTTAGTTCATATATTCATAGTCATTGTTATTTTAAAACTTTTTTATTTCATATATTTATAGTCATTCTCTTAATAGAGAGTATCCGTTATTTTTCTTAATTTAAGTTATTATTTTTTAAAATACTTAATAGAAATATATATTATAACTGAATGTACGTAAAGACACGAAAAATAAATTCTAATAATATTAAGGTTGAATGATATTATTATTATTATTATTAATAATATTATTATTATTATAATAATAATAATAATAATAATAATAATAATAATAATAATAATAATATAATGAGTAGTTAATTTCGTTATGTGACCCACCTCACCTGTATAAATTTTTTAAAAAGGTTTATGAGTCCGCCACTCCATGTCTTGTTCTATCTCGTTGTCATTCTTATATTTAAATATGATTATGGTGAAAGAAAAAGTATGTGTAATTTCAAAATAAGATAAAAAATCAATACAAAAATAATCTTATAAATTACATATAAATTGATTTGATAAGTAATATTTATATATTAAACAAACAAATTGAAGATTTCACAGAACGAAGTTGATATATGAACTAAAACAGAATATTTTTTCAGAAAAACAAAAATCCATAACTATAAATATGAACTAAAACATAATTAAAAAAATATGAAAAACTAAATTTGAATTAATTTGTTTTTAGGTGCTAGTAATTGAGAAAACACTAAATATTTTTGAGTTAATTTGATATTATTAAAAATATTGAATGATATGAGTATTTTAAATACTCAATCGTAAAAACGCTTTTAGTTATTGTGATAAAAAATGTTTATTAATTCTTTTATTCAATATATCAACATCTTAAGAAAATGAACTTAAAAAATATTTATTAGGAGTAAGAAAATAAGAAAATGAATGAAAAGAAGGGTGAGTAGGAGAGAGATCGTAAAAAGGTAAAGAAGTAGATACATTATTCAAGTGTCAATTAATCAATAGTGAGTCACACAATTATTGTTGGTTGGGCATCTACCATTGTAAAAATAGATCTATCTCCTACTCTAGTAAGTACAACAAAAGAAAATAATTACACCAAACCTAATTATGGAAATTCGTCTTAATTAAGATAAAAAGTAAGTTAATGTTACAAATCCATTCAATTGTGGATGTTTCTCTTAATTTATCCCTAACGTAATGTATGTATTTATTGTATTTATTAAAGTTGTACTAACGTATTTGGTTAAAGGATGTAAAAGGGTGTTTTCTAGATCCTATAAAAGGGTAGTCTTTTCACCCTTATGAAATACACTTGAAGAGATAAAAGAATACTCTCTACTCTATACTTCTTATTAGCAGTTGTCTCCTATTTCTTGTTTAGTATTCTTGTATTTTTCTCTTGTTTTACAACACGTTATCAGCACAAGTCTCTAACCAACTGAGACCTACTTAATTCGAAATTATTTCCTAAAAGTTAATCAACTTTCTTTTAGAGTCAGGTATACATTTATATGTTTATAACATCTCTAATAGGACTTGCATAAATCTTTGATCCGTAATTTAATTACTGCATATATAACTTGCTTTAGGTATTATTATAATACTTTATTAGGCATAATAATCAATATGTTTCAGATTTATATTTTTATGTTGTTTATATGCTACTAACTTATAACTCTAAATTAAATAGTAGGAAATGTGATAACATGCTAGTTAGAAGACTTGTAAATATTTTCTTGTCATAAATTTATGATAAATATTTGTGTGTCATAAAGAGAGTAGTATTATATTAAATATGACTTGAAAAACTTACAAAAGTTTGACGTTAATAACTATTGAAACTGGAAATAAATATTGAAAAATAACATACATTAAATCTACCGTTTCATACTTTATGAGTTTACATGTTTTTGTAACATTCCATGTTCATGCATATAATATACTTTATACTAATTCTTAATCATTTGAAACATAAATTTATCTTTTATTATAAAGAAATCA